>JAKTPS010000002.1:66508-232398 GCA_030556275.1 Lipomyces sp. NRRL Y-27488 | reverse complement strand
CAAAAAACGGAGTCTACTCCCACCTTAGCAGGTGCGGCTGTGCATGCCATGGGTGGCACCGTTTCTGCAATCCTCACCAGGACGCGGCTGGCGGAGATTTGACAATCTGCGCTAGCCGTAAATAGATAAGCGTAGCTGCCCCTGGGAAAGTCAAATCTATAATCCTCCGAAGCGACTATAAACCGGCAGAGCCCCTTTTTGACTGAAGCCTAATATTATAGTTTTTCGGTGTTCAGAAATTCGACTATTGAAGACCTGTCACTTCATATGCATTTTCGAGATGGTATGTAATGTGCATCGTATTTGAACGCTTGGGAACCCGTGTGTAAGATCATGTTATTGTTCAAGCATGTCAAGAGTCCTTCTGCCATTGTTCCGGTCGATATGCATGGTTGCTGGTCAAATATGCGCCGTCGGAATCCCTTTCAAGCGCACGATGCATGAGTGTCTCCAGGCTTGGCAGCTAAAGCGGCGTTGCCCGTGCGATCAAAACCATGACTGACAGCATAAACCCTAAAATGCTTGTCAACCTTAAAAAATTCACTCAGTCACGCGGTTTGCAGGCATCGTCGGCGTCAATTTTGTGACGATAGAAGAGCAAATATCGACATTTCATTTCGGAATGAAGGAGAGAGAGTGCCGTATCGCTGTGCTGGACAGCCGCATTTTAGTTAGCGCATAAAGAATGTCATTGAGTGAGCGTTTCTGCAGCCAAGAAAGAGCATATTGATATCCGCTTCCTACCCGAGCATTTCTTGGAAGCTGAGCTTCGATCCGAGCGCACAGTCTATAATGCACATGTGACAAATAGGAATAAATTCGGTGTTTGTGTGCAAATTAAATGACATAGTTCTAGCGAAGTCAGCGCTTTGTTGACGTTACAGTCGCTTGCTATGCCGCAAAATATGTTCATAAACGGTCTACAAGATTGGTCCTGCGGAGCGCTTGCTACCCGCCATGCCCAGCGAATATTAGTATATAAAAGATAAGTCGCTCTTATTTTGACCGACATGTAACCGGACAACCTACGGGGGAGCTGGATTTGGAAAACATGCTGATGCACTTCTGCCTAAGGGAAGAGCATCGGCACTTTGAGCCATTAGTATGCTCTTCGCTGCTTGATGGTCTTCGAGCGGACTGATCCAAAGAGCCATAAGCGCAATTATATGTTAGAGCCTGGATTAGAGAAAGATGTTTGTCAGATCTGATGACAGAAGCAGATATATCCAGCTAACTGGAAAAAAAGTAATTGAATTTGGCAGCTCCAGAAAAGGACGGAAGATTTGTGTGGGCAGAGTTTTACCCCTGTACCCAGGGTCCACTGGATTATTCTAACCATATTTGGACGGCTCTGGCCCACAGGGCGGATCTTACGCCGAAATGCAGTCCACAACTGTTCTTTCTTTCTTGTCTGTTACCAAATTCTGGCTGTCAAAAGATAATCCATGTATATACTCGCAGAAAACCGTGATTTAAATTCCATATTTCCAGCATGAAATTGGCAATATCTCAGGACTATAAGTTTGGTTGAACCACACCATTGAGATGTCATCCTGCCGGAATGGCCTGGTCTGTGTGCGAGGTGGGATTTGGGAGGTGAATCAAAATGCAAATTTCTAGCAGGTTTAGGGATTACTACTTCCGGTGGCTGTGTAAAGGCTGATTTGTTCGCTTATCGGCTAGCCGTGAGGTCCAATAATTAACGGAAGCGCACCACGCTCAACGAAATATCGAGGTGGCAGTTCTATAAGTCCAACAGATTTGTCCAATAATGAGACGCACATCCATATGCCATCTGTATACATGCCTCCGAAGTGCCCGTATTATTATAGTCCCGAAATCGACAATGGCATGGGCTTTTCCTTACTGGTAATAAACTCGGCCCGTATCATACATAAATGACTGGTAGACCCCCTGCCTAAAACTATCAAATAGCGCTGGGAAATTACCGCAGGGCGGCTCTTTCTAAAAACGACAATCCCAATGAGAGGCAGGCTTTACAGTCCTGAGCTCTTTTGAGTCTTAAGCTCTTAAGATCGAACTGCCAATGGTAACATATAAACAATTGTTGCATTATTTGCTACTCTCTAGGATATATTTAAAATTATCGTACATCTCAGACAATCAGGAAAATCAAGAATGTGCCGAGAATTAAAAACAGTCCGAAATGACGATCAACCAAATAGTGTACAAAAAAACTGTCACGAAATCAATGGCAATTATGCATCGCAACGAATGAGGCAGTTGACGATATCCCTGGCCTTCACTTGGAAAAATCCTGCAAACATGTCTCCCATTCCGAACGAGATGATCAACGTATCGTCCAACCAGCCGTGATACCAATCCGAAACCAGCGTGTTGTTGTACTGAAACGGCATTGATCCCGTCATTTGGTCCACGTCTTTCATATGCACCCACTCTGCTTGCGGACCATCGTCAAATCGCGGAGCAGGCTTCTCTTTCTCGGCATTCTTTTCTTTCTTCCCACTCTTTGATTCTTCTCTTTTGCTGGCAGCATTCTCTCGCTTGGTCTTCTTTTTCTCCTCCGCCGTGTCCTTCGGAGAGGCATTAGACGGCGCAGTATCACCACGCTTTACAAGCTTCCGGGGCTCGCTTGGCTGTAAGGGCTCACTTGGCTGCATGGGCTCGCTTGGCTGCGGGGCTCCGCTGGGCAGCTGTGGTTTGTCTTCTGCACTTCTGTCGAAATCCCTCCAAGAGCTGTGCGTGCGAACTGTGGTGTCCCACGTAAGAGAAAACGAGAAAAGAATGTTGCTGACATCGGCACCAGCGTAGATCAAATTGCGCGACCGGGCAATAACTCTAAACGGAGGAACCGGCTCCATCAAAACCAAAAACCGCCGATAGAACATGTCGGGGTAGTTCATGTATTTGGCGTGAACGATGGATATCAGCACCGTGTTCTCGACAGTGGGAACGCACGGGAACTCGCAGAGTGTCAAGCGGAGAGAGTTTGTTCCTTGGTGAATCTCAGCGCTAGACGCGCCGTAGATGATGTCGTGCAGGCAATCCTTGTTATCCGCAGCAATGTTCACTTCACCACCCTTGACATTCGTGATAATCTGAGGATGCATTCCGTGAGAAATATAACCGTTGTTCTTGTCGTCGTAGAGCAGGAACCAATTTTTATGAAACATGCTGTAAGGCGAGCTAAGATCGCTTAGCTCCGTGTACTTCTTGTATCGAATGGGTACATGCTCGATATTTAGGACCTTGTTGAGCTCGGGGACCAAAACACGCACGTCAATTAAGTACTGTCCAAGACACGCGATATGTGAATTCGTGATGACAATCATCAACGGCTCTCCGAACGGCGACCAAAAAACGCGCGGATCCATAAGACCGAAGTCAAGCTCATAATGCTTGAACTTTCCACAGGAATTGGGTATAGAATCAAAATGCGGCGCCGGCAAGATGGTTGCAGCGGAGTTACAATCCAGATAGCTCCGGCCAGAACCTTTCACGGTCGTCCAGGTCATGTAGCACCAGTGCACTTCACGCGCAGACTTTCTGTCGTAACGGACGAAGCCAACATAGTCAAACGGCGAACCCGGCGGTGGAGGCAAGAGACTGGGGTTGTAGTAATGGCTCGTGTCGAACTCGTGAAAACGGAAACGCGTGATCGTCAGGTCTTCATTCTTTGACGCGGACCCGAGGACAATGGCTTTGCTCGAAACAGCTTGGGTATCCTGGCACGACCCTATCGCAAATTTGTCGTCCGCTGTTGACGGCGTCGACAACACCTCCTGTCGTGACCGTCCTACCGGAGAATGTACTGCAGGAGACTGTCCTAGTGGAGAGAGCCCCGCAGAGCCATCGGGCTGGTAGATAATGCCAATGATAGATAATATCAAGAGAGTCGCGAGAACACTTGTCACGATCGATCTCCGGCGAATCAACATCGCCGGGATGCTTGACAAGGCCCCTTTCGGCATGGCGAATTAGGTGATTGCAACCGGCGAGGGACCCTTATGAGCTAGGTAAAGCGAGCAGGGACGAGGGACGGCAAGAGCGACTGCGACGACGACCGAGAGAAAGAGTAATGCAAGTGAGTCTCTGGTCGTGAGATCGTGAAACCTGTGATCACGAAGAGACCCGTCGCATGAAAGATACACGGACCGAGGGCAGGCGTGGGCGAGCTGGTGAAGTGCAGGAGGGAGCAGGAGTTGCAGCAGCAAAAGCGTTCATCGTCCGTCGTTTGCTGCTAGTGGCTGCGAGGAAGGGATGTGACCGCGCTGTTCACAATTGTTCACAACCACAAAACTTTACTTGTGCAGCAGTTCAAGAGGTCACGAACCGCGTCCGAACCACAGCGGATCCCTGTCCGCCAACCTGCGCTGTTCGTTTTCGCCTTTCCAAACCAGGAACGCCAGCAGTGAGTGACCTTGCTCGGGCGATTCTCTTTCAGGTTAGTGAATCAAATTCCTGGCCACACACTTCGGGCCCTCCCTTATTGAAGACGCATTCTCGGCTTTGAAGAATTGGGGGTGTTGTGGTCCATTTTCATTTGTATATGCTCGCTACCAAAAATTGTTGGCGCGTCCAAATTCCAATCCACATACATACAACATACAGCGAATGCCATTCAAGGCCCACCCCTAATCACGTTTAATTGGTGATTAGCCAGTAATCGTCAAAGCCGCCTTAAGCCTTCACAGTCTCATTTAAGCTACGGTCCTTGGGCTGAATCCGATTGACAGAAGAAGAGCCTCTTGGGCTGCGTCAGGGCTTCTGTCGGCCAGGGCCGTAATATCCTAGCGCTAATAGTTTTGGCGCAGGGACTGAAAGACGTGGAGAGCGATAAGAAGCAGCTATTGCAACCGGTGAACCGGTAGCTGTGACTTGAACTTGGCGAGCTCTTTGCTCAAGTCGACTTCTGCTCAAACGCTGGCCGCACATATAATTACTAGAGCGTGAATAAATGGTATCATATGTATTGTATTGTATTATACAGTTCGCTCTGATGCTGTGACCGACCAGCAAATGTCTTTCGCATTGCGATTTTTGCCTCGTAGTGATCATGCGGACGGCCGGAAGAAGGAGTTTGATTTCACCAGTGCGGTGCTGCTTCGTGCAGCACCATTTTTTGCCCTGAATCTTCGCTGCGAACCTGACCCGCCAGCCGATCAATTGCCAAATCTATGTCAACGGGAGGCAATTCTTTTTCGCAACCTATCGAATTCATCGTCCAGGCGCGTAGTAGAAGCGAGCATTTGCCAGTCAACCTGGTGGTATCATACGCAGGAAATCACGCCGCCAGCGTGTGCCGTCTTTTGTACATCAATTGGTCATATTTTACATGCCGCTCTATGATTCATATGATACCGCTAGCTTTCAATTGCTAGCACAAAGCAAACCATCACGGATGCAGGGTTCGATTGGTTGGTTCGATTTATCGAGCTAGACTTGACGCGCCTGTCATTAAGGGCAATGCCGCACTTTAGAGTTGCGAAATGGCCCGAGCCAAATTTGAAGCGTCCGTATTTTCAAGAAGTTTAGAATTTGCCAACATGGGGTTTGGGTAATTCTACCTGCTGGGTAGGTAGATGTCAGTTCGTTTTTGCCGAAAGCCTTTTTCGAGCAATGTGGTCAATATTCAAAATGCAGGCTATTCTTACTAGCCGTAGCATATTGGTCCGATTATAGATTATCTTTTTATGAAATTGCGTAAAAGTAAATACATCCAAGTCAAAAACGAAAAACAGATTATTATTACCCAGCTGCCATGTCTCTCAAGATCGAAATCAAACGCTTCTTGAACACATTGTTTAGCCATTATTATTTACCACACTCAACGGATCAACAATGGGCGCTTTCGCCGTCGATAAGTCGATTCCAATGTTTTCATCTTTTATTTTTTTTCTGGCTAGGCTCGAAGACGTAACCTCCACCGGCACTGTCGTCGTCGTGCTGACCATTGTGCGATCAAGCCAGTTCAGGACCATCATAGCCTTGAGCAGGTTGCCGCGAATGCCAGAGTGCTTATCGTCAATCAATGTCGACTGAATTGTCATATTCCAGGTGCCTAAGACGTCAACGCCTAATCTGGGCCCAGCCTCGCGCATGGAATCCTCGAACAGACGAAGTGACTTGTCGCCGTGCTTGAGAATCTCTCTGTCCACCATTTCTGGCCCACCGCCGCCGGGAGCAACGAAAAGCTGGGAGATTGGCAGGTCGCCGCCGAATCTCGTCGATAGCATATGCTGAATTAAGGAAATCCAACTCGACGTGGCCGTCGCGTTGAGGTCGTTAAAGTGACCCTGGCTGTAGATAAAAGCAATCGGTTGCCCTGTTCTTTTGCTTGCAATCGAATCACCCAGGCTCTGCAGCTCGCCAGTCGATGGTGGATATGCCGACATGACATGGCTCTGTATATTCAGATGCGTCCCGTCGCACTTCAGGGAGCGAGGATCCAGCCTAGCCACATCTTCCGACTGGAAAATGACCTTGGAAGCGCAGCTTTTGATATCAAACTGGCCATCGCAAAAGCAGGTAGTATCCTCATCGCGGGCAAAATTAAAATCCGCCACCGCTCCAAAACCAAGGTCCTCTCTGATTAGGATGTGCATGGCGCCCACGGCATGGCGCATAGCGGTGTCGCCGATAAACAAGATCTTGTCAAACCGAGATAGAATCTCGCAAATCTCTGAACGGCTATACCACCTCATGTCGCACTCCCGTGGCATGTAGGGAGCGTCCACACCAATTCGACCACCTTCCGACATGGCTTTGAGAAGCGCCTCCTTGGTGGGGCACAATGGCTCAAATGGCCGGTGCAATTCTAAAGACGAAACGGGGCATCGGGCGCGGTTCTTGAAGTAAGAAAATGTGTCCGCCATATCAGACATCCTCGTTTCGGGATCGGGCAATGGATAGTCGTAGCGGATGCCGTGATAAGCAATCTGGTTGGCCCGGACACGCAACTCGGGCTGGTGTCCATCCTGATTGCGTTCTGGAGACCGCAAGGCAGGTTCTGGAGAGACCAAGTCGGCAAAGAAAAGCAGGTGAAGCAGCAAAAGTGTTACGGCAACGACAGCAATTCTTTTGCCGCCCATGGACCGTAGCCGCCGTTCGACATCCGAGCGCAGTTGCGTCGCGACCTCCATAATGGGACCAACGGACTAGACTTTGGACAGCACGTTCTCGGCAAAAAAAGATACTACAATGCACTTCTCGTCCGGCTGCAGACGTACACGGCCAGGAATTGTTTCGCGCGCCTGTGGGATCCTGGGGACAAAACGAATCGCGCGATGCATTTTGTTTTCAAACGGTTGCGGTTCTTTTTTTTTTCCGAGTGCCACATTCGATGCAGTCGATGTTCAGACACATCCGCGCTAGCCAAGACGGGCAGCGGCGTTGATCCACTTAACGGTGCGTCAAACCTGCGCAGCCAAACCTAATCAATCATCGTGCCTCGCACCGAGTTCCGCCAGCCCGTTGCCACCGCGGGTGTACTATTGGTGCTGGGCAGGCGCTGTTGATGAAGTGGCCGTTGGGTGTCGATATCTTGGATCAGCATGCCGCCGTACACATTACGACTGCGTCGGTGGTCAGACATGCGAGTCGCGCATGTTCACAGCCAGTTCATAGTGCCACACGTGCCAGACGCGTCCATTACCCTGTTTACGAGCCGTGTTTGGTTTGAGTTTGAGAGATTCCCCACGCAGTTTGCTACTCCGCGTCGACAAGCTGATCGTGTGAATATCGTGTGACATTCCAGTTTGCTTAATTTCTCGTGTTTGCTTTGCATATGCACCACGTTGTGAAGTAACTATTCCTTCATCCTCAAATCCGCACACGATTCCCGGCTGCCCTTTGCGTAATAGTATGGTCCGCTCACGGCTCTTTTTTTTGTATGTACTGTACATACACATACATATGATATGATATGACGCTTGTGGTCATATCGTACATTTATGCCTCCCCGCTGAAGGGTCGACAAAAGACTACCAGGCAAACAAACTGGGCCATCTGGCCCGCCAGAATCGGAGAATTGCTTATTGTTTGATGCAGCAACGCACCTTGTACGATACGATCTACCGCCGTCCGTCTGTCTTGTGGTTGCAGTGCCAGGGCGAATGAGTGCTGTTTGTTGCAAGCGACAGAGCGGACAGGAGATTGGGGCCTAAGTGTCACAAAATGACAAAGGGCGAATGAAGGAAGGGTTGTGAGCTGCGATAGCTACATGCGGCTGGTTGTGAGTCCTTCTGGCTGGTTCGTGCAGCACTCGAAACCGATGCCGCAATAATTTAAAGGACGCCACCGGGACGGCAGAACCGGCGGCAAGCAGCAAGTAAAACCGTTGAGGGCTGTGCAACCAAGGCAAGCTAGCAGCTGGCTGGCTGCAAGTGTTGTTCCATGGAAACGACGCATTTTGCAGGCTGGTTGCTCCTGCGATAGAAGCTGGTCTCCGGCGGACACACCACGCCGCGGCCAGATCGCGAAGTTGCGGGCGACATAACGAGAGTGCTCTCCGCTGCAGCACACCTGCCTGCGCTTGTTACTGACGAGGGACTGAGCTCCGCGAGAAGCGAGCGAGTCTTCAAAATCAAAAACGCCAAAAAGAAGAAACACCGCACACGAACGCAACAAACGCAAAAACGCAGGCTGAAAACGCAAAAACGCACAAACACAAAACACAAAACGCGGTTTTCGCGCTAGCTTAGTTTCGTGGGAGTGCCAGAACCGCAACACCGCACACGTCGAGCCGCTGAGGGTTGGCCCAGGGAGATCCCTTAATTGGCGATCGCGTCCGGCACACACAACTCCTCGTCGAGCCAGACGGCCAAGCAGCACGACAGAACCACCTCTCCTCCGCAGCACCCTTCCCCCGCGCTCTTTCCAGTCCGCTCTGTCTTCAATTCCGGCCAGCCATGGCGGCTCTACGTCTGAAAGTCAACAGGATTGGCATCCTCGTCTGGATCCTACTGGTTTTCATCACCGTCCTCTTTTTTTCCTCCAGGGACAGCAGTAGTGTCACCACCACGCGGACCATCAGGAACAAAGCCTCGAAGGCCCTGTCGGCAGCCTCATCACTAGCACCGGCAGCTCCAGACTCGAGTTTTTCATTAGGCTCCTGCAATGAAGCCAGAGCAATCTCAAGCAAAGCCATCGTGCTGTCTGCGTCGTCGAAGCACGACGACCTCACCATGATGCGAATCCGGTTCGACGAGCTCAACCCAAAGCTGTACATCAATCCCAATCTACTTCCAGCGCCGCCTGGGTCGTCGTTCGACTACATTGGTTTTTCTCGCTACGACTCCAACAGCGACGAAGTCAACTCCAAACACGAAATCCACTGGTGTCTGATGAATATGCGCACCGCTCCCATCACTGGCCTGAATTTCCTTGAATGCAGCTCGAAGTCCCAGCCTTTGCCGAACCCCCATTTCCAGTCCGTCAAGGATTCATGCGGCGAATTCAGACACCTTGAGCTCGACTTCGGTCTCATTGAGCAACGCGTCTTCTGGTCTCCCTTTGGCGAGCCTCTAATGCTCGTTGTCTCCAATTCCCACGTGGCTTGCCTCGGCCAGTACCTTATCGACTTGCGCGTACTCATTCCTGAAATCGGCCATCTGCTTCGCCTCGATGACGTTCCTATTCGCTACAACAAGTACATCGAATTGGATGACCCGAATATCTCCGAGAGTCAGTTCCATCGCAACTGGATCATGCTTTTCGACGAGAAAAACAACGGCTATATTTCCTACGAGATGCAGCCCCAGGCCATCGTCGCGATCAGCAAGCCTGAACTCAACATTGCAGACGGCAAGAGCAATTGCCTGGAAGATCTCATCAAGATCGTTCCCGGCACTGACGTTAAGCTTCTCCAGACCTCCAACTCGCTGCGGCTCACATTATGCGCATATCCATGTGTTCCCACAGTCAGCAACACGGTGCTGGTTTCACTTGTCCAGGCAGAGTACTCCAATGAGCTCGACATCTTCTACCGTCGTTACCTGGTCGTCATGGAACCTGTCGCTCCCTTCCGAATCATCGCGCGGTCTCGAAACCTGATCTATGCCGGTGCAGACAACAGCAATGCTCTCTATTCGATTTCTCTGATTTGGGATACGACTGAACGCACTCGCAGTTCTTGGGGCAACGAGGTCGAACTAAATGCAGCGCGAAAGGCGCCATCTCAGTCGCGGAAAATCTTCAAGCGCGCAGAGTCGGCCTCCAAGGAAAAGGACTCAGCCAAGCAAGAAGTCGTAAACACGAACGGGATGAGTGAAAACAACATTCGAGCAGATTGGTTGCATGTGCGCGATGCGGACCACAAGATGTATTCCATGCAGAGTCAATTCGCGAATCCTTTGGTTTCAGATTGGTATCATGGCTGGCTGGACGATACTATGCTCATCACGTTTAGTATTTCTGATTTATACTCTGGCTTCATTCAGTTTACCGCTCAGGATATAGTGAATTGTCTGATTAAATGTGGCTTATAGATATTGTACGGAGCATCATTGTTTTTGGAATGTGATATATATGTACTTTTTTAGATTCACTTCTTTCACGGTAGTAATGTGGTCAGTTGTATTATATAAGAGGAATACTTCAGTTGTATTAGCGAATAGCGTACCAAGTCCGTGAAATGAATTCTTTTGCATTATTATTTTAGTTGTCTGTAACCTTCCACAGCTTCAATTATTGGGCGTTGCTAACCGGACACACCGGTTTTGCTAGACGGACGCACAACCTCTTCACACAAGAGGAAAACTGGTTGATCTATTATTTATCACGGTCCGCCGCCTAGGTCCGCCGCCTGGAGCGCGCTAATTCTTTGTACATATCACCTTGGGGTAGTTACTATTCATACAAAAGCTCCGCTGCCCCTAAGTCCCGCCCCGCCGTATGCGGCTCAGATAAATTTTCGTCCCAACCCAAACTTCAGTGTCCGCGAGTGAACTGCCTTGCCTGGTCCCGTACGATTCCACGTCCTTAGCTCTCAGGTTTCTGGCCAAATGGGGAAATATCGACCGAGGTTCAACGACAGAGCGCGGTCTGGCGCTATTGCGAAGCAGAAGAAGCTCAAGGGCGCACGACAGCCGCGATCACTGCGACGGCCCGATGACGGTGAAGAATCCGTTACGGCGGTCGCGGCCAAGGATCATACTGCAACCCTGAACCCGGTGGCCAAGAGCGAGTTGGCGACATCGGCTTCTGTGGGAGAAGACGATCCCAATGCTTTAGTTTTAGTGCCCATGACGCAGGCCGAAAAGGCGTCGAAGAAAGCGGAACTGGAGCAGCTTCTTAAGCCGCCAGAGTCGAAGTTTTCAAAGGCGAAATCGAAGCGACTAGACAAGTACATTGAACGGCAACTGAAAAGAGAAGAGAAGAAAGTGGTCTTGCAGAAGCTTTCCGAATCGAAGTTTGACACAACCTTACTACACAGCTTGAAAAGGCTTGGTACGAGCAAAGAGTCGAGACGGGAGCAACTTCGAGAAGCGCTGCTGAACGAAAAGCTTGGAATACTGGACGAGAAAGGCAGAGAGCTACTTTATGAAGAACGCCAGGTTACCGGAGATGGCTCTTCAGAAGGCATCATAGCCGGTCTAGAGAAAGCGGCAGCGGAAAAGGACGACCCTTTGACCTCAGAGTCAATCGCAAAGTCATCATCGGTCAAGCGGGCATATGAGGATTCCAGCAACCAGGACCAGGAAGTACCAAAAAGCACGGCGGATGATCAATCGAGTCTGTCGAGCTGGGGAACAGGACTGTCGCTTGATAATGGTCCAAAGCGAAGGAAGCAGAGCGCAAAAGTGCCTTATACTTGGCGGGCGCGGTTGGAACAAGAAAAGCTACGCAAGGCGAAGATCACTTTTGCCGACAGCGAGGACGATTACAGTTCGGAGAGCAGCCACAGCGACGAAGACTCGAGTAATGACTCTGACTCTGAAGATACCAGATCCAGCTCGAGCGATGCGGAAAGTGCATACGAAGAGTGGTTTGGAATTGATAATAGTGCTTTATCGGTTGAAAATGGGAAGGCTGACATGGAGACCGCCATTTCCAATGATGTCACCGATGGCAAGGACGAAACTGGATCTGGCCAAGATTCTGCGAGTGAAGACGAGGCTGAGGACCTCGAAGAATCCGGCAGCGACCATGGCGACGAGAGCGAGAACGAAGGTGGTGATTTAAAGACCCGAATATCACGGGGCGCCAGTTTCCGGCAATGGGCCGAGAACCAGTTGCGCGGTGGCACGACCGAGGAGCTGTCGAATATCAACACTCTTCCCAAAGTTACGGTCACGTATGAGCCGATTGAGAGACCAGAGGATCGAAATACTCCGCCACCAGATATAGTTACGATTGAAGATGCAGACAGTAGAAAGGCGTTCTATGTTCAAGTACGCCGCAGTGCGGAGGTCCAATCAGCACGTCTTCTTTTGCCTGTTGTCCAAGAGGAGCAGAGAATAATGGAAGCCATCAACAACAATCTTTGCGTTATCATTTGTGGTGAGACTGGAAGTGGAAAGACGACCCAAGTTCCACAGTTTCTATTTGAATCCGGCTACGGAGACGCGAAGAGTGATACTCCTGGCATGATTGGCATCACACAGCCTCGTCGAGTGGCCGCAGTGAGCATGGCCCGGCGAGTCAGCGACGAACTTGGCGAGGACCACAAACACAAAGTGGCCTATCAGATTCGATTCGAGCAAACCACTAGGAGTGGGACGGCGATGAAGTTTATGACCGACGGTGTCTTGCTACGAGAGCTGGCTACCGATCTGATTTTGTCAAAGTATTCGGCGATCATTATTGACGAAGCTCACGAACGTAATGTTAACACTGACATTCTGATTGGTGTTTTAAGTCGGGTACTGAAGTTACGTTACGCAATGAGCAAGGAGCCCAATTCTACTCTGAAGCCGCTTAAGTTGATCATCATGTCTGCTACATTGCGAGTATCTGATTTTGCAGAAAACCCTTCACTTTTCGACATCTCTCCGCCAGTACTGAAAGTGGACGCACGTCAATATCCAGTGAGTGTCTAGCCGATGGCAGCCTGTGCGTTAATTTTATTTTTTCTAAGTTTATTATAGGTGTCAAATCATTTCAGCCGGCGTACTTCTGGCGAATATCTCGAAGAGGTTTTCAAGAAAATTGGAAAGATACACCAGCGTTTACCGCCAGGTGGCATTCTAGTTTTTCTTACGGGTCAGAACGAAATTACTCATCTCTGTCGGCGGCTTAAAAGGGCTTTTCCCAGGAGGAGACAAAACAAGGATATCACAGAAGATGACCCGACTGTTGCGACATTGCGAATCTCGGCAAATGAAGGTTCGTTGTGTGTCTGGAAGGTTCAACACAGTCGACTTTGAGTACTAACATTTGGTTTCTTAGCCGAGATTGAGGCGGAGGATATAGACCTCGGAGACGATATTCTCGAGGACTTGTTTGATGAGGGTCAGGAAACAGACGAGGAAAGCGGCGAGGATGAAATCGAAGAAGGATTTGAAGAGCAGACAGATATTATCAACTCAGGTCCCCTTCATGTCCTGCCGCTCTACTCGCTTCTGCCAACAGCCCAGCAACTTAAAATATTTGATGCACCTCCTGACGACTCGCGGCTCTGCGTTGTGGCCACCAATGTTGCAGAAACAAGTCTTACAATTCCGGGCATTCGGTACGTCGTTGACTGTGGACGCGTGAAGGAACGGCATTATGACGAAAACACCGGCGTCCAGCGTTTCGACATTGGATGGATCAGCAAGGCCAGTGCCGACCAGCGATCGGGACGTGCCGGACGTACCGGGCCAGGCCACTGTTATCGTCTCTATTCGTCTGCTGTATATGAGCGAGACTTCCAACAGTTCACCAAGGCAGAGATCCTCAGGATGCCAATCGAGGGCGTGGTGTTGCAGATGAAGAGCATGGGAATAGATACGATTGCGAATTTTCCGTTCCCGACGCCACCCGATCGTGATAGTCTCGTCACAGCTGAACGACTTCTGCACTATATTGGCGCGTTGAATAAGGACGGGGCCATGACCGATCTCGGCCGCATCATGAGTTTTTTTCCGCTGGCGCCTCGGTTCGCGAAGATCCTCGCTATTGGCCAGCAGTTTGAGTGTCTCCAGTACGTCATTGCGATTGTCGCCGGACTCTCTGTCGGTGATCCGTTTCTGTCTGAGCATGAGCTGGGAATCGAAAGCGAGTACGCGGCTCAGGACGACGATGATCACGATGACGGCGATTCTGAGGACGGCGACTTAGATGCAGGTGGAGACGGCCCATCTCATGGTGTCATTGAAGCTAATAAGCGTCGGAGAAAGGAGTTTTATATTGTCCAGAGAAAGTTTTCTGGTCTGGATAGCACCTCTGATGTACTGAGGCTTCTGAGTGTGATCTGCGCCTATGAGTTTGAATCGTCGAAAGCAGAATTTTGCTATAAGAACTTTTTGAGAGAAAAGGTATATATTCTTCTTACTTTAATCTTTTCTTACTTTAATCTTTTTAAAAAGTCGTTGCATTCATAACTAACCGTCCCACAGTCTATGGAGGAAATTAACAAATTGCGGCATCAGCTCACTCACTTGGTTGCAACAAACATCATGACCCTTGGAGATCTCAAGTTCAAGACGAATTTGCCGGCTCCTTCTGCCGTGCAAGTGAAAGCACTGAAGCAGATCGTCACGACTGGCTTTATCGACCAGGTGGCCGTGCGTGCCGATCTGGTCGCGGGCTATTCCGCTACTGATTCGTCCTCCACGCCGAAGCGAAAGAGGAAGGTCGCCGACATCCCGTACCTGCGACTCAACCAGTACACGTATCTCCGCGACAGCACCCTGTTGAGCGGCGGCAAATTCGGGGTGGACAAAAGCTGCATTTACACCAACGGTCCCGACGAATCCGCTGCAGAAGTGTACGTCCACCCGTCGTCAGTGCTCGTGGCCGTGGATGAGTCGAGGCAGGTGACGGACATGCCACCGTTTTTGGTGTACAATATTATTCAGGAGAGCAACAAGGGGAAAAATATAAGCGAAGGCAGCGGCCGGAAACCGCGGGTTAGGATAAAGCCGTTGACGTCGAGTACAGCAAAGCAATTAGCAAACTTGGCAAAAACGGTCGGATAAATAAAAGTTTCTGTTTAGGATCATATTCATGGTTGCATTGTATTACGATAGGGCTAATTACATCTTGTTCTGCATAAGTTAGAAATACCTTTGTATTGACATAGTAACAAATATTGTACAGTACATTGAATTTGCAAAAATGTGTTATGTATGAATTATCTTGTGAATATCCGAAAACCAAAATCTATATACACTCCGCGCACCCGACATGCTCATATGCAATAAGTGCAAGCAAATACAAAATCTTGTAGTGATATAATGAACAATTATGCATCGCAAAGAGTCAGACAATTAACGACATATTCTGCTTTGACCTGAAAAAATCCCGAATGAGTAAAGTTCACACCATATGTTATCGTCAGTGTATCATCGAGCCAGCCATGGTACCAATCAGACAGCAGTGTGTTGTTATGTGAAAATGCCATCTTTTCCTGCAGTTTTTTGTGATTTAGATCTTTCAATAGCCTCCACGGCGCCTTGCTCGTTGTCTCTGGCTTTGTCGAGGTCCACTTGCGTTTTGCCAGTACGGGATGCCGTTTGATCTTGCTGTCCTTCGCGGGTTTGTTGGCTTGCTTGACAGGTTTGTCAGTATTCGCAGATGATGACGTTGTTGTTGATGCTGGTGATGAAGTTGAAGTTAACGTTGACAATAATGATGTTGATGTTGTCAATGTCGCTGATGCTGATGGGTCGGAAGAGCTGGCCGGTGCGATAGCGTCCGCGCCAGCCTCAAATTCACTTAATAACAGACTCGCTTCGTATTCTTTCCAGGACTTCCGAGTGCGCGCCGTAGTGTCCCACGTCATGCCGACAGTGTATGGCGACTCCACACCAGAATATATGAGACTCTTAGACCGCCCAATGATCTCAAAAGGCGCAACTGGCTCTCTCACGACCAGGAAATGCCGATAAGCAGCCTCGTCGTCTTCATCGTACTTGGCGTGAACGATGGAAATGAGGACCGTATTTTCTATAGTTGGCGTGCAAGGGAATTTGCACAGTGTGAGGCGAGAAGAGCCCGTGGATTGCCACAGTAAGCCGTCAGCTACGGTCTCTTCCTCGATCAGGTGAGCCAGGCATTCATTGTCGTTTCCGTCGGCAATATTAACAGTCGGGTCCCATAGAGTCGTGACAACTTGCGGGTATATTTGGCGCGAGATATACCCTTCGTTGTTCTCGTCGAACAGCATAATAGCGTTCCTATCATACGGCCCGTCTGCGACAAACGTGTCATTCAACTCCATATAAGTGTTATACCGAACCGGGATGTCGTCCTCTTGCAGCAGCTTACGGAAGTCGGGAATGGCTGAGCGAAGATCGATCAAATACTGGCCGAGGCATCCAACATGCGAATTTGTAGTTGCAATCATGAGCGGTTCCCCATACGGAGACCAAAACATGCGAAAATTGGCAAACCCTTGCGCTGCTTCAAGCTCAGGCATGCCAGCACAGGCGCCCTTGACCGATTTGAACTCGGGCCGCGGAATGGCTTTCGTTCTGGCGCAATATATCACAGTTCTATCCGAGTAAGTGTCCGTATCCCAACTCATAGGACACCACGTCAACTGAGGGGTACTCTCATCGAAGTAGCGCAGTGAAAATCCAAAGTAGTCGAACTCTGAGCTTGCCGGTGCTGCGAGAATATTGGGATTAAAGTGACCCGCCTCTCTCTGGTAATTGAACCGCATTCGCACTGCAGTGAGATCATTGGTCAATGACGAGGATGGAAGTACCATGGCTATGTTGGATACAAGACTGGTCCTATCGCAAGATCCAATAGCAAACGTCGCCGCTTCCGCTGTTATGGATTTGGACACCGCAGCGTCGACTGCGCTGTCCGCGACATCGGGCGTCTTGAGTTCGTCATTGCGGATTATAACATCGAATGCCTCTCTTAGCGTGCTTAATCTGAAAACAATCGCCGATGTCAACACCAGCCACAATGTGAGTGCAACTATGACGAACTTTGGGCGGACGTTCATAACCAGTGTAGCATTCGTCGTAGCAAAATCTGTAAAGAAACCGGGTATGTACTGCCGCGAAACGGAAACGGAAATCTTCTCACGTAACCTGTCGCTGGAGCCAGAACGCAAATTGTACAAGCGCTGGTTCTAGAACTGCAATAGAAACAGCTACCCCCGGCAGACGACAAGAGTAGTCCTTTAGAACCACCGGAATAAGTATGCTGCACACCTTTTAATATAAAAACTATCAAAATGCGTTTCGGGTCGTCTGCGTGCGGCTCGTCTCGAGATTTCATGGCTGCACGAAGATGCAATTGCCGTTTTTTTTTGCCGTCCGTCGCGGCAATAACAAGCACAACAAATGTTTAGAACCAGCTTTGTAGACTGGATTAGATATCTCAGGCAAACTATAGCTCAGCCTTTGTTTAGTGAGTATCTCTCCCCAAAATCTTGACCATCCGCTGTTCGTCAAGCTAGAGCTGTCAGGCTTCTAAATGAAGAACGCGTTCTGCGCCGCACATTAGTTGACCTTATCAGCCTCAGCGTTGTGGGGCAACGTTAAAAATTCTCTCCAACTGCCCTACAGGCTTCCAGGTCAGCATATATGACAGTTGAATATTAATTAAAATGTATTAGTCAAATACCATTACAAAAGAAACTATGAGGTGAATGCACAACTACTTTCTGTGACAATCTATTAGCCTAATGCCGACAATATGCAAAATATTTCTCTCAAATAGCTGTTTCGATCTTCCTCTCAGCTTATCCCAAGTTTCAGCAACACAGCTGGAATTAGAATCATCATAGCCCAAGCAATGCCCAGGACAGTCGGTCCCCATGCATCAGGAAACCTCCCATTCTGCAGGCCTCAGATTCAAAAAACGTAATCCGAGCATCAACCGAAGTGCGGTGCCGAGAGTAAACGATGGTCGTAACGGCTTCAAACCAAGACTGAATAACGCCATGCACGAGGAAAGCTGTGTAGGAGCAGCAAACAGCAGAATGGTTGAACGCAGAAGGGACTCCTATGCAAGCGCCTTGGGAAGTCGAACAGGGCTACTCCTTCTCCGCTTGTGTCGTATAACGATTATCTCCTGTTTATTTCCTTAGTCTGCCACGACGCCATAGAGCAGTGGAATTCCTTCTTCAAACCGACATTCTCGACCCCAGCGTTGTCACTACCAGATAAACAGACATGCTCTTCAGACTCTTGTTCTGGGAACGGCAAAATGCAATCATGAAAATGGAGACCAACGTCGACGCCCCGATTATCTTGAATTACCTTGGATTATATCTAGCCGGTAGAATTTCGAATACAACTCATCCAAATCCTATAAGGCGAATGATATTTTGTCAGCGGGTATCTTCTAGCTCTCGTGTATTCCAAACATCTGTCGATATCTTCCATATCAGCTGCTGGTCCATCGTCGCCGCGACAGCGCATAATCTCGGAATCCATCATCGTCAGTAACCAGTATGATACGCTGTAAAAATTCTCTGAAGGTAAGTTTCAAAGAAAGTAGTCTAATTGCATATTAGAAATAGAGTCTCACGTACTTGAATCACAATTATTTGGTGAAGCACGCCGCATCGAAATTTCCAAAGGGTCGTATGTAGTATGATACATAAAGTCTTCGAACTGGCGGTTAGCAAGTCCGCTCAGAGGCTCGGAAAAATTGGGGAAGGTTTGCGCTAAGTTTGTATTAAGAAGATTATTAACCTAACTAGGTTTACCATAAAGTTAAGGAAAACTCTGTCGCGTTGCGATTGCCCACGACGCGTCGTATTCTTATTGTTTATCAACATACACTGTCATACTGTACACAAAGAGTCATGCGTTTTTCTTCACGAATTCGACGAACAGCCATGACTCTCCGCTCAAAACAATATCGGCAATGTGTCAGGGCCGCCCAAATAGCTAGAGCTGTGCGCTGGAAACGTCACACTAAATTAGCTGATCATGAATACATCGTCATTGATGACGATGTAACGAAAGAGGCAGAGAAGCAAATTATTGATCCTTCTGAGGGCGACCTCGACGGACCTAACTTATCATCACCTTTTCTCCAGCGACATAGGCAACTAAGGGATCCTTCAAATCTTGTGGGTTAAATGTCACCCACACAAATGGTAAGCCTTCACTCACTGCAAGTGAAATCATTTCGCTTCGCATGTACGAATTACAGGAGGTACAAAAAAGGCAGAACAGGAAATGCTATCAGTGGCATGCCGCCATTGGATAATTTTTTTCGATCCACCGTGGCGGAGTCCAGGATTGATACTCTTGCTGGCAATTACTCTGTGCCAGTTGAACGGGTAATTGTTTATGGTGAGTATAATAGAGCGGTATATTCCTTAATTGTTCTTATCGATGAATGACACGAGCATGCAGGATCGGGAGCCACAGGCATTGCCATAGACGGCCGACGCGTCGCGTAGGTGATTACCTGTCGGCATGGAGGGGATTACCATTAGTTTTGGTTGTACTTTAGTGGAGTTACTATAATAATTAATTTGATATTATTTTATTACTCAATAATTCATGAACAGCTCAAACGCCAGACAGAGAAACCGAAGGCCATCACCAGAGGAGGAGGAGGAGGAGGAGGAGGATCAACAATTGGAGAGCGCGGCCGGGACAGGGCGCACGACGATAACGGGCAAAGAGAACGACACCAGGACGACGCAGAAAAGAACGACGACGGCGAAGACGCCAGAGAAAGACAACGAGAGCGCAAACGCAGTATGCCGGCGTAGAATGCGTGCGTGGCGAGTATACGAGATACGCAAAGGAGAGAACGGGCTGGACTGGATGCCGGCAAGACACCACCAAAAGACGCACAATTGCACAATGGTCCAGATGCCCTTGAAAGTATAGACGATCTCGAACGACATATGCCATTGTGCTTTGACTGACATTATCATCCGCACCTGCATGGTCAGTATTACTGTAGCAGCCGGATATTACACTTTGAGGTCGATGTTGCCTTAACCATAGAATCAGGATCGAGCGGCCAGCTCCGTTCAGGCTGAATCACTAGAATTCAATTCGGAAATCAGCAGAGTCAACTCCATTAAAAGATGCAATGTACTTCAGGGATGTCTCAACTATTCCCCTCTTCAGAGTTTCTTACCGTAAGTCAACCAAGCCTCGCTCCTAACAGTTCTCGGTTCCAAGTAGCAGAGCGCATACCTCTCAGGGAGATCACAGTTTCTTCTTAGTAGGCTGCATCTATAATCGGCTCACACATGTGACTAAAGTAAACAGAGAAGACAAAGAAGGGGGAACAAGCGGATGGCAAATGGGATGTTGGATGTATGATACCATTCCGATTTGTTCCAAGCTGGCAATCTCAAAATGCCCCTGACAAAAAGTTGGGCAACTTTCTCTTGGCAACATCATTTCTCTTTCATAACTTATTTTTTAGACCATTTGACGGATTCAGTCCAGGTTATATTTCAATTTACTCAGCATCTTTATAGGTGTTCTAGATTTTCCCGTACTTTTTTCAAGTGAAAGGTGTGACAGAGATCTGCAGCGTAAGGAAATAAAGTTCCGTCAAGGGGCAATTCTTGCCGGGAGATGCGAACCTTAACAACCTGCTTTGCTGAGGTTAAGGGCCAACCTGAAACCATCTACGTTGCAATGTCACGCTCTTCTGCTCTAGACGCCCTATTATTGAGTCTCTTGATATGTACTGTACTGCCCGAATTGTTCGCTATGCAGTGGACATTTTGGTGTTAATAAGGGAGGTTACATCATCATATCAGCTGTGTGAAGGTACTCTAGTCGTTCACTATGCGGCAATATTATGGTCCTGTTTTCTCACATCTTGCTCTTCTCTTTTTTATCCTTTGTCATCGCTAACCATTAGAATCAGTGCTGCCGTGCGAGGTTTGGCTATTTCGCTTGATCGAGCAGCTGTGCTGGTTGCAGAGCTCTCTTCGGTAGAGGGGTTTCGATATCTTGTCTTTGCATTGGTCATAGATTTCTAACCACATATTGGAATTTAAATATGCATTAGATGTGAACGTTGATATCGGGTTCAAGATCAGGAATCAAGTCATGTACACCTTCTTATTCGAGTTTGATAGGCTCCTGCGAATGCTCACGACTAAGAATGTAATTGTCAGGTGCAACGGGTCGACATATGACGCTCGTTTGTTGCTTCAAGTCTCCTGATTCTGTCTTGTTATCCAGCGAAACTACTTGTCATGCTTCCGATATCTTCACGACTCTCGAATTTTATGTTCTGACTTCTGAAATTCAATTACAAGCGCCATAATGATACAAATACCTTCTCAACATAATCACTATCTATTCTACATTCGTCTGCCGATCAAATGTATCAAGGCAAGAAACAAGATCCTTTGCTTTCACTTGGGTGAACCCTGCATAAGTATCCTCCATTCCGAATGAAATGATCAACGTGTCGTCAAGCCAGCCGGTTACCCAATCAAGCATGGACAGATTATCAGATGGCATCGACGTGGATTTCTCGCTGTTAGCTTCTTTGATGGTTTGCCAATTCGCTGGTTTGTTTCGATCCTCGGGGGCGAATTGACTTCCCGGTTCTTGCTGTTCAAGCGTGGGGCCGTCGGAATCGTCGCGCTTTCTGTTCTGCTTGCCATGTTTGTCGTCGTCAGTCACTTCGAATGATAACGTCGTCTTGTCTGCCCTTTGCGTGCTGGTACGCTCTAAGTTATCCCATGCGAGAGACATGGAATAGACTATCTCTTCCGTGTCTGCGCCGGCATATATCAAGTTTTTCGAGCGAGCTATGATTCTAAATGGCGCAACTGGCTCTCTGACTATCAAAAACCGGCGATAAAATATGTCGAATATGTGAGAATATTTGGCATGAATGATCGAGATTAGCACAGTATTTTCTACCGTCGGCGTGCACGGGAAGTCGCAGAGAACGAGCCTTAGGGCATTCGTGCCTTGGTGTATCACGGCGCCGAGATTTCCGGCAATTATGTCGCCCAGACGGTCCGGATTGGAGGTCGCAATATTCACATCTGGATTGTCAAGTGCTGTGACAACCTGGGGGAACACGCTGTGGGAAATGTATGCTTCGTTGTTTTCGTCGAAGAGCATGTGCCAGTTTTTGCGGACCATTGCGTCGCCCGGGTCTGGGCTGCTGAGTTCTACGTACGTCTTATATCTAATCGGCACATGGCCAATGTGGAACAGGTCGTTGAATTCGGGAATAAACACTCTCAGGTCGATCAAGTACTGCCCGAGGCATACGGAGTGCGAGTTCGACGACGCGATCATCAACGGCTCGCCGATTGGAGACCAGAACACGCGCTGGTCGACGAGGCCAAGGTCGTGCATCAGGTAGTCGAGGTCGCCGCATGATTCGTTTCGCGGTGGGAAGTGCGGCATCGGCAGGCGCGTCGCGAGCGAGTTGCAATCGGCGTGATGGCGGCCGGTAACCAGACTCGTCGTCCAGTTCATGAAACACCACTGCGCCTCGCTCTGGAGCTGGTTGCCCTCGTTCATGTCATGGCGCACGAACCCGATGAAGTCGAACGGCGATCCGGGCGGCGCGGGGAGCACGGTCGGGTTGTAAAACCGGCGGGTGTCAAAAGGATGAAATCGGAGGCGAGTCGATGTAAGGTCGTCATGGCTTGCGGAGGACAAGACAATGGTAGACGTGCTCGAAACGCCTTTTCTGTTGTCACAGGACCCGAGGGGGAAGACTTGCGCCGTACCTGGATAGATGATGCGGGTAACTCTCTCTTGCAGGGTGCTATATTCCGCAGTTATTCCTGCAATTAATGATAAGGATATAAGACATAATATAATGGCTGCGATAAAGATCGGTCTTCGCGTCATTGAGATGTGCCAGCCTGAATTGAAATCCAATCACATTTGGTGCTCTGGGGGGTTGTAATCTGTAATCTTGGAATGTTCGCAGCATTTACCCTGCCCGCTTAGACGTAGCTCATCGCGCTAGTAAATTGTTGCTTCGGGACAATGAGAAACATGCAGATATCATGGAACTATAACTAGCCATGGTGCTTACCAGCAGCAGCTCAGCGTCGCCATTGGTGCCATTCTTGATTGGACTCTCGTTGGGCGCGGTGGCCACGGGCCTTACAATTGTGGGGATACGGCGAACCTCACGGGGTCCGAGTCCGCAAGAGCTGTCTACACATCAGATCGAACTGAAGGGACCTCCAGGATCGGAGAACGGGCATAATGATAAATTTGTCATAGAAGACATTCGAATTGGTGTTGAAGGGCTGATAGGAAATACGCCATTGATGAAGATCAAGTCTCTGAGCCACGCGACAGGATGTGAGGTGCTCGCGAAGGTAGAGATGCTGAATCCTGGAGGAAGCGCCAAAGACCGCATTGCGCTGGCCATTGTTGAAGAGGTATGGGCTCTCGAGTATTTACTTTTGCTTCCTGGCATCATTTCTTATGGCAATATCTAGGCCGAGAAGAATGGACTGATCCATCCTAACTCTGACGACATAATATACGAAGGAACGTCCGGCTCAACGGGTATATCCTTGGCCATGATCTGTCGCGCGAAGGGGTACCTAGCACATATTTGCCTGCCCGACGACACGTCCACTGAAAAGATCAAGCTTCTTGAGAGCCTCGGAGCGGTGGTCGAGAAGGTGCCGCCGGCAAGCATCGTCGACAAGCGGCAGTACGTCAACGCCGCGCGCGTACGTGCAGAGGAGCGCAACGCCGCCGCCGCTGCGACGGCGACGACGACGGCGAGCGGTGGCCGCGGCCTGTTCGCAGACCAGTTTGAGAACGAGGCAAACTGGCGGGCACACTACGACCACACCGGGCCCGAGATCTTCCGGCAGACTGGCGGGAAGGTGGACGCGTTCGTGGCCGGCGCCGGCACGGGCGGGACCATATCCGGCGTGTCGCGGTTCCTCAAGCCGCTCTTGCCCCAGCTAAAGGTTGTGCTGGCTGATCCCACGGGAAGCGGATTGTACAACAAGATAAAGTACGGAGTAATGTTTGACGTGGCTGAGAGGGAAGGAAGCCGACGACGACATCAGGTCGACACAATTGTCGAGGGCATCGGAATAAATCGAGTTACCAGGAATTTTGAGGTCGGCCGGCCGCTTGTTGACGACGCCATCCGCGTTACGGACGATGAGGCACTTGCGATGGCTCGGTATCTAGTAGAGAATGATGGTATGCGGGGCGCTCAGTCTTTCAAGAGCTTGTTGAGCAAAGACTAACATTGGATTTGAAATAGGCCTTTTTGTGGGCAGTTCAACGGCCGTCAATTGCGTCGCTGCGGCAAAGTATGCCCAGAAGCTCGGACCGGGCCACACGATCGTCACCATCGTCTGCGACTCGGGCACACGGCATTTATCGAAGTTTTGGAAGGCTGCGGGCTCTGTCGGGGACGAAGCTGGCCGTGAAATGAATCTAGACTTTATTATGCAGCCATCTTCTGCTGCGAGCCCATCCGGAGAAATGTCAAGAGCCGGAACGCCGAGCAAGTAATACTTGCGTTGTAAATACATATGTAACATACAGTACACTCATCAAATATACTGCGATCAGGGACACGTGGTCAGCTGCACTCAAAACAAAAGCTACGTCCGCAGGTGTATCCTCTGTCACCGCATCGCTCAGATTCTTCCGGCGGAGAGTCTATAGAGTTATCAACAGTGAGTAGCTGCGGACGAGTTACTGCCTTGTCAGACTCTTGCGATGGCCTGAGATCAAACGATGTCAGAACGTCCTCGCTATCAGGTACCTCGACGATGTCCTGCTTGTTGTCATCGTTCTCGGGCACAACGAGAGGGCTGTTCTCCATCATAGCGTTCTTCTGGACCATCCATGCCTGAATAAGCAACTCAAGATGCAGCCTCTTGTCAACGCTGCCGTCAGATTCGTCATCTTGGTCGTCGCCCAACGTGCTGTCCTCGTCATCGTCGTCATATTCATCATAATCGTCATAGTGACCATAATCTTCATGGCCTGACTCTGCATCTGGCTCTAAGTTGTCTTCGAAACTGTCTTCCACGCCGCCTGTGGACCACGACTGCACGAGAACATCCAATTCCTTCATCCTTGTTTTCCGTTCAATCTCTGGGTCTGTATCGTAATCGGCAGTATCATCTTGCTGCTGGGCGTTATCTGCATTGTGCTTGTGAAAAATGCGTGCAGGAGACGATGCAATGGAAGAGGTGCGGAGATTGGAGTGAGAAGCCCCGACGTAAACCGCCCGGCCGTGACTGGTTTGCACGGCGACCGGCGAACTGTATAGCTGACTGCTCGCGGGGGCGCTGAAGAGCTCGTCGCTTTCGTCGGAGTTGTAGGCATCGTCGCCAGTTCTGCCAAGTGCCGGCTGGCCGCTCCCCAGAGACGTCCGCGCGGGATGGTACGCCCTTGACGGCGACCACGCATGCCCGCTGGCGTCGTCTCCGTCCGCGTCGCTGTGGTCGTCCGGATATACGCCGGCATTGTTTTGGATCCGCCGCCGCAGGCGCGGTCTGCCGGGTGCCCAGATGTCGCCCAAGCCGGTCTGGCCGCCGCTTCTCAGGCCCGAAAGGTGCCCGCGGTCCTCGACTATTTCGCCGGTGATGATGTCCACGACGTCGGTCTCGTTGCTCAGATCGCGGCCGTACTTTAGAAAGATCTCTTCCCACGCCGATTTCAGTTTGTTTGAGGACTGCAGTCGAGCCTCGGCCAGATCGAACGGCCCGGGAGCACCGTCGTCGTGGGGTGGAGCGGCAACAAGATAGTCGAACGAATCTTGCGCGTCGTACTCGTCGACAACGGTAGGCAGGTGTTGTCTGGATACTGCGTCGGTGAAGGAGCGGCCGGCGTGGGATGGCTGGGAAACACTGGGTCCGCGGTCGTGGCTGCTGCCGTGATCGAGCATGCGTCGCCGCTTGGCCGGCGGCAGCGACATGTCGGACCGAATGGCAGACGGCGTACACAGGCGTGCGTGATTCTTCCGTCTGCGTGATGGTACGACAGGCGAATCTCAAATCCCAGCTGTTTCCGCTCCCTCCGAGGACGCGGCGTGAACGCGTCGAGAGTTTCGACTGTCATTACCCGGTTGGAACTGGTGCGGCTCTGTGCGGCTGGTTTTATTTACGCGAACCGAACCGCAACCGAGGGAGCACAAACGTTCAGACGTTGCCCGGCATGTGCCGGGCAACCGCCACCACCTTCGTTGGGTTCCGGCAAACATCGGCATCCCCACCAGCCTATGGAGGCAAGCAACGCCGGGACTGTTGCTGCGCAACAGGCAACGGGCTGAACGATGGGCGAGGCGAAGATGCTGGCTTTGCCGTGGGATACATTGATTAGCAATGACTAACCTGCGGCATCCACGGTGTCCTCGGGGAATTCAAAAAAAAAAACACCTCAGTGACGGTCAAGAAGAGACACAATCGCATTGTTTTTGAGCTGACGTCATAGTAAAGCCAATGTCTCGCACGAGGCAATTGTTTGCCGTTGGGGGCGGGACGACCAGAAATTACGTCATTGTGGGTTCTTTGCGTCACTTCAGCCATTGGTTTATTTTACGCTTTGTAAACAAAAAAGATAAGCCCGCAAGGGCAGCTCGCATATATACCTTGGTCGACCTTTGATATTAGCATTATATTCATCCCGTCGCTTTCAATTGTCTAGTCCATTGTCTGGACTGTAATTACTGCACCAATGGTGGACTCTGATATTCCAACGAGCACTGCCGACAGTGGCAGCGAGCGGACGGGCAACAGCGACCAAGCGAATCTCTACACGGCTCCGACGGCCACGTCTCCGCTGGCGTCGCCGCGGCCCGGCGCGCTCTCGCGGACGTTCACGCGCGCGTCGGGCCTGGCGCGGACGATCTCGACCGCGACGCAGAGCCACGACCACCACGACGTGTTCTCGCGCGCGTTCTCGATGGCGATCGTGCACGACGAGGGCCGGAGCCCGTACTTTGAGGACGGCGACGACGCGCTCGCGCCGCGGATCGGGCCGGCCCAGACGGCGTCGACGACCGTGGGCAGCGAGCGGAAGGAGAACGCGGACGACGCGTCGTCGGAGAGCCTGCCTCGGCCGACCAAGGAAGCCGGGATGGCCGACCTCGAGCGCCGGGAGACGTTCACGAAGCAGGTTCACGGGTTCTTTTCAAAGTCGCTCAAGTCGGACAGGATCACTGCGTTTCGTGCCATCATTATGTCAACCCTGCTGATGGGCACGCTGATTATGGTAGAGTTCCCCCCAACATTGTAGGTCCGGCTATCCAAAGAACGTGCATGCTGATATCATTCGTCGCTAGGGTATTTTATCGATTTACTGGGGGTCGTACTTCGAGCGAACGAAGTATCTGACACGCGTCAAGTTCTGGATCGTGAACATGGACGACGGGCCGGACGCATGGGTCGGCCCCGAGTTCATCGCGATCGCGTCCGCGTTCGCCGCCGCGGCGGGGTCGTGCCAGGTGCTTGTGAAGAACGCGAGCGAGTTTGACTACTCGTACGACAACATCTATGCGCAGGTTCTGGACGAGAAGACGTGGGGCGCGTTCATTGTTGCGCCGAACGCGACGTCGGCCCTGACGGCGGCGCTGGCGGACCCGCAGAACTCGGTCTCGTACAGTGGAAACTACGCGGTCGAGTTTGCATACCCGCAGGCGCGGGAGCAGGCTGTGTATGCGCTGGTCAGTCCGTGGGTGGCAGGGTTGACAAAGACATTCTCGGACACGTTCTCGAACACCGTGATCAGCTCGGCGGGCCAAAACAGCAGCGTGTCGCTTTCGGCCGTTGCCGCGTACGCCCCGCAGGTTCTTTCGAACTCGGCCACGGTTTATTCGTACAACATGAGGCCCGTCAACAATCCGGTTTTCACTGCGGTCTTGCAGGTCGGCCTGATCTACCTGATCATCATCTCGTTTTTCCAGTTTAGTTTCTTCCAGCCCGTGCACATGTCGCTGGCGCCGCACCTGAAGCG
The DNA here is from genome assembly GCA_030556275.1 of Lipomyces sp. NRRL Y-27488. NCBI lineage: Eukaryota > Fungi > Ascomycota > Lipomycetes > Lipomycetales > Lipomycetaceae > Lipomyces > Lipomyces sp. NRRL Y-27488. The sequence continues at coordinate 204,382 of JAKTPS010000002.1, read as the reverse complement.
GTCGCACTACATCCTGTACCGGCTCGGCGCGTCGTGGCTGTCGTACTTTCTGCTGTCGCTGTTTTACTCGCTCATCTCGCTCGCGTTCCAGGTCGACTTCACGCTCAAGTTTGGCCGGGCCGGCTTCGTCATCTACTGGATGATGAACATGATCGGCATGGGCGCGGTCGGCGGCGCGCTGGAGAACCTGGCGCTGGTGACGATCGCGGTGTTCCCGTCCGTGCTCGGTTTCTGGCTGATCTTCATGGTGATCGTGAACGTGAGCCCCGCGTTCTTCGCCATCCCGCTCATGCCGAAGTTCTACCGGTACGGGTACGCGTTCCCGATCAAGAACGTGTGCGACGCGCTCAAGACGATCCTGTTCGACACGAAGAACACAATGGGCCGGAACGTGGGCGTGCTGTTTGCCTGGATCGGCCTGAACACGATCCTGTTCCCGCTGTGCGTGTGGTTCTCGGGCTACAACATGCAGCGCAAGAAGGCGATCGCGATGGCGGCGGCGACGAAGGCCGCGGCGGAGAGGGCGGCGGAGAGGGCGGCTGCGGCGGCGGCGGCGGCGGAGAGGTGAGAGCCGTCCGGTGCTGGTATTGGGTCCTCCAACAGCTCTGGCTGTTAGGTTGTGGGGTGTATATGCTGCATACGCTTGGAGTTTAATGTGGAGTTTTGTCTGATTGGAGATATTTCAACTAAAATTTCGTGATTATCAATGAAGGATAAACTAATAGAGCTAATTCGTGTTTCAAAAATATAAAAAGTTTCAAAAGACAAACAAATTGAAATGAGCATGCCCTCTATTGTCACTATTCTCACCAATTGCTGTCCTCTAATTTTCAACCCTGCAATGGCGCATGCGAGAGAGGCAGATAAGAGGAGGGCGCAAAGTAGCAGAAAGATGAGGTTAGCGATGATTATATCTTGCAATCACAACGATGCGGTAGAGATATACAGGCGCGAAGAGAGACGGGGAGAAGATATCCAGCAGCCAGAGATGGGCTATATATTTGTCATGAGAGTTGTAGGACGTAATGTTGGCTTCCACCGAGATTGCAGACGCTCCTCACCAATCTCCCTCTTTGACAAGTAGCACTTATGTCACTAGCCCACCATTGTCGTTCCGCTAGAAGGAGCTTGTGGACGCAGGGTGTTGAGCTTGGACAAAATCTTGGGGAACAAGGGAACCTGGGGGCGGCGTTCGGAACTGCAGTTCAGGGGTGTCGCGTTAATTAGCGGGATTCAGGTTCACATGTTTGTCCCTTATAGTCAGGCCTCTTACATAATATCATACCGCTTTGTTGCAGTTCTGAGATAACTAAATTAATCGTATTGTCAAAAGTGCTTTCTCTTACATGAAAAAGCACGGGTTTAATTGTCATGTTCTCATTACGCTAATACGATAAGTAAAATAAAATCGCGTTATTTTTGATTTCGGAACACTCAAGGGCTAGGGGTGAACCCGGAACGTGCACACTCGGAGAAATCAAAGGTGAGACGGAAACGGTTGAACAGAAGCAAGAAACCTCACGAGATCGTGCATTCGGATACAGTTCTTCTTTTTAGTGCTTCCGATGCTCTGCTGCTGCATGCCCGAGAAAGCCAACCCGCGAGACCACAAGTGAGAGGACAGGACATGCCCAGCTGATGACGGAGACCATGTCACTGTACGCCACGACCCTGCTGCTCGTGAACCCGGACGGGGACACGTACGTGCCGATCCAGCGCACGTACAAGAACGTGCTCGCGCACGCGCTGCACATCACGACCACGCGCGGCCGGCTCGACGTGCTCGTGGCGAACCCGCCGGCCACGTTCGGCGAGACGCACGACGTCGTCGCGCGCCTGTACGCGCTCACGGCCGAGATCGCCAAGACCGAGCGCAGGGAGGGCGTCGAGGTGTGCGTGCTCCTGGACGGCGTCGGCGGGTTCGACGTGGCCGACCGAAGAAACCGGAACTGGGAGGTGGTTGCGGTCGGCAAGAGCGGTAATGCTTCTCGTTCTGCTCTACGGTTGCTACGTAGCCAGGAAAAGACTAACGGGCATTGGGGCTGTGATTATAGATTCCAAGCTGCTGCGCGGGTTCATCTCGGAGCAGCAGGAGTCGCTGTTTTCGGCCGTGCTGCCGATAGTGGTCCTGCCGATGGGACTGCAGGTCGTGTCCGGCGTGTCGTCCGTGACGGGCGACACGGACGACTACAGCGAGTCCGAGTACGGCCCGGCGATCGGGGACGCGGGCCTGCTCGTGGACAGCGACGACGACACGCCGGCGGAAAGGGACAATGACGACGATGACGAGGATGCGGACGAGGGCCTGGAGGGCGAATACGACGTGGTAGCGCGTGAGTTTTGGTCGTCCCTTGTTTTGTGTTGGGAGGTGCTGACTGGGAGATGTCGTGGGACGCAGTCGGCGGGACGTTTGACCACCTGCACGACGGCCACCGGATCCTGCTGACGATGGCCGGGTTTCTGGCGCGGGAGACGCTCGTGATCGGCGTGACGGGCCCGGCGCTGCTGGCAAACAAGAAATACAAGGAGTACCTGGAGCCGCTGGAGGTGCGGTGCGAGAACGTGCTCGGGTTTTTGCGGTACGTGTACCCGAGCCTGCGGGCGACGACGCACGAGATCAACGACATCTACGGAGACTCGGTCCGGATCGCGGCGATCGACGCGCTCGTGGTCAGCGGCGAGACGCGCGCGGGCGGCAAGGCCGTGAACAAGGAGCGCCGGCGGCGCGGGCTGCGGCCGCTCAAGCTGTGGGAGATCGGCGTCGTCGCGGGCGACGCCGCGAACAACTGGGCGGGCAAGCTGAGCAGCACGGAGCTGCGGCAGCGCGCCCACGAGCTCGAGCATGAGGGCGAGGGTGAGGGCGGCAGCGCGTGAGGAGTGGCGATGCCGGATTGAGGGTGTGTGGTGGTGGTGGTGGTGGTGGTGGTGGTGGTGGTGGTGGTGGCGACGGCGATGACTGTGTAATGCAATAATGCTTCTGTCCGGATTGAGCAACGCGTAAACACGTCTCAGACAGCGGGAGATTGGGGAAGTTTTGGGGAAATTGGACAGTGTGGTTTGCGTATGTGCTGCGGCTGGACGCAGCTGTTTCATCCCGTCCACTTTTGTTTGTTCGCTGCAGCGAACACCGGCGGAAGTAACCTTAAAGTGTGTGCCGGTGACGTCAGTTTCATTTCCCGAGCGGCTGGCTTCGTTGCTTTTGCTGCTTGGGACTGACCTGACTGCGAACTACTGGAAGGCGGTGACGGCGACGGCGACGGCGACGGCGACGGCTATCGTGCGGTTACGGCTACGGCTATGGACTACAAGCTGTCGACGGCGGCTTCAAGCGACAATGAGAAATACTGTGTTGTGTGTGTTGTGTGTAGTAGGCAATTAGCGCAAGGCAGTCTGGCTATATTAGGGTGTGACGACTGCGGCTGGGTGGTCGATTCGACGGCCCCTTGCTTTGTGCCCACGACGCCGGGCGGGTGGGTGGTTGGCGGCATCTAGATAACAGCAGCCGCCGCCCACAACACGCAGGCGGGTGGTGGCGATGGCGATGGAGGCCGCAATGGTGATGGTGAATGCGAATGCTGAACGCGAAGCGCGATGGCGCCGGCGCTGGCGATGACTTTTTCTGATGACGATGCTGATGACGACGATGCATAATAATTATGCAAACTGGGGCCGTGCCGGGATTGGCCAGGCCGGGATTGGGGGGGCAGGCGGTGCCGAGACGGCGGTTGCCCTAGCCCTGGCCCCAAGCCGCTTGGCGCGCCGTTTCCGTTTTGGGACGGCGCCGGGTCGGCGGGCGGGCGGCCCAAAACGGAAACGGGTCCGGGCGGGTTTGCCCCTTTGCTGTCTTGTCTCTGTCTTCGTTCGCTTGTGCCTGAGCTCGAAAGGCCGTCCGTCGTCTCCCTCGCAGCGGTGTCTCCAGGTCCTCTTTCGCTCGCCAGTCCAGTCCAGTCCAGTCCAGGTCCAGCAACGGCCTCGTCCTGCTCGAGAGACTTGTTGTTGTTCCCGCTCTGCGCTTCCTCTTCCTTCCTCTTCCTCTTCCTCTTCCTCTTCCTCTTCCTTCCGCTGCAGCCCGCGGTCGTCCCCCCTGCACCCCTGCTCCCCTGCTCCCCTCGAACCTCAACCAAAGTCCGGCCTCTGTCCTGCTTGGAGCAGCCCCGGTCCGCGTCAATGACTACTCGCTGCTGCTGAGCTTCTCCTCCGTGCTGCCGCTGCTGCCGCCGCCGATCGTCCCGTTCTCCCCTCCCGGCGGGGCCCTCCGTTCCCTCCATAGGTATGATACGCACGCTGCTCCTTCCTCGCCCGCCGAACCCAAGGCACGAACGATCGCCGAGACTAACCCCCTCCCCCCCCTCCAGGCACAATGTCGCTCACCACGACCACCGCCCCCATGCCGCTGGCCGTTCCCGCACCTCCGCCCGTGTTCGTGTTCCCGCTCCACCACGACCACGACACTGCCGGCCACGCGCGCTCCCGCTCCGCCGCCGCCGCCGCCCTCGCCGCGTCCGCGGCCGCCAAAACCGTCTACTACGAGTGGTCGATTGACTGGGTCACCGCCGCGCCCGACGGCTTCTCGCGCAGCGTCGTCGGCATCAACGGCGCCTGGCCTCCGCCCACCATCTTCGTCGACATCCACGACCGCGTCGTCATCAATGCCACCAACAACCTCGTCACCGAGGGCAGCTCAATCCATTTCCACGGCATCTTCCAGAACGGCACAGGCACCATGGACGGTCCTCCAGGCGTGACCCAGTGCAACATCCCTGCCGGCGCGAGCTTCGTCTACAACTTCACGATCGACCAGCCCGGCAGCTACTGGTTCCACTCCCACACCAAGAGCCAGTACATCGACGGTTTCCGCCAGGCGCTCATCGTGACGGATCCCGATGACCCCTACCAGGACGACTACGACGAGGACATCTTCTTCACCGTCTCCGAGTGGTACCACGACTCCGCCTCGTGGCTTCTTTATAACAAGTTCTTGACGCTCGCGAACCCTACTGGATCTGAGCCAATTCCTAGTACGGCCCTTGTTTGTTTTTTATTTGTTTGCTTGCAAGCTTACTGACATGTCATGTAGACTCCGCGCTCGTCAACAACACCCAGGACTTCAAGATCAACGTCGAGCCCAACAGGACTTACAAGATTCGTCTCATCAACGTTGGCGGCCTCGTTTCGCAGTACATTTACTTCCAAGACCACAATGTCACGATCATCGAGGTCGATGGTATCTACGTTGAGCCGGCGGAGACCTCCATGATCTACATCACCGTCGCCCAGCGATACACTGTCCTGCTGACCACCAAGAACTCGACTGACCAGAACTACCCCTTCATGGCCTCGTTCGACACGGACATGTTGGACACCGTGCCTGACGACTTGATGTGGAACTCGACCGGCTGGCTCGTGTACAACGACGACGCCGACCTCCCCGACATGCCGATCCAGTACGAATGGGACTTCTATGACGATTTCGACCTCGTTCCCCTCTCCAGGGATGAGCCGTGGGAGCCGGACACGTCCATCTCCATCGCCGTTTCCATGCAGAATCTGGCTGACGGCGCGAACTACGCGTTCTTCAACAACCTGACTTATGTCACGCCCCTCGTGCCGACCTTGTACACCGCCATCAGCGCCGGCAACTCTTCCACCGACGCGACTGTTTACGGCTCGAACACTCATACCGTTGTGGTTGATCATCACGACGTGATGGAGATTGTTCTCAGCAACCAGGACCCCGGAAAGCATCCTTTCCATCTTCACGGCCACGTCTTCCAGCTCATTGAGCGGTCGGCAGCGTCCGATGACGACAGCGTCTTCATTGAGTACGATCCGGAGAACCCTGGAACCATCAACGAGTATCCCATGCAACGTGATACCGCGTTCGTCCGTCCCAACGGTTACATGCGTCTTCGCTTCAAGGCCGACAACCCCGGTGTCTGGTTCTTCCATTGCCACATCGAGTGGCATTTGGAGCAGGGTCTTGCGCTAACCTTCGTCGAGGCGCCGCTGCAGATCCAGGAGCGCATCACCATCCCGGAGGACCACATCGAGGCGTGCCGTCTCGGCAACCAGCTGTACGAGGGCAACGCCGCCGGCAACACCGTCAACCTGCTCGACCTCACCGGCGAGCCCGTCCAGGTCGACTGGCTGCCTGCCGGCTTCACCGCGCGCGGCATCGTCGCGCTCGTGTTCTCCTGCATTGCCGCGTTCGTCGGCATGGGCTTCATCGCGTGGTACGGTCTCACGGAACTGAAAGAGACCGAGCGGGAAGTCGCCGAGATCCTTGGCGAGGAACTCGAGGGCGAGAGCTCGACCGAGTCCAAGTAAAAAAATTTAGGGTCGCGTTTGGTTTTGTTTCCCCTTTTGTTGTTTTTGTGCTTCATCTTTTTTTTTGAAAGTTCAGGCTGCTATTAGAATCACCCGTCCGTCGCAACGTTTTTGTGCAATAATTTTTCTCCGCTTTCCGCTTGGCCGTGATGTGTCGCTCGTGTTTTTAATTGTGTTTGTCCCTTGTGTATTTTTAATGTCATGAAAACTGGTGTCACTATGGTATTTTTGTATACGGTGATATATAATATGGTACACACAGCGCATTACTATTTGTATATGGAGATGTGTTTGCCGAATGGTGCGATGTGCATGTCAGTATAATAAATTAATCGATCACTATACATAAAATGTTCCAACTCTGAAGACACATGTCACGCTGCGCAGATCCGTTCGTCACTATGCATGCTGTCTCAGTTGCCCCGGCCGCTTTGAGCAACGCGACGAAACCTTCGCGACCCCCATGTGATGGCGCTTGTCCGCATGCAGGCCCACCCGGGCAAAGGAACCTCGTGTTTGCTTTTTGTGTCTTGTCTCTTGCCGTATATGTTATGGACGGCCGAGTCGGCGGGCAGGTTTTGTGTCGCGAAAGCCTGGGGAGGGGGGACGTTATCCAAAAATGGGGAGCGCGATTCGGCGCTCGACTCGTGGTCGCGTGCGCATTCTAACGCGCCTTCGTTATCGCAACTTGTTCACTCTAGCCATGTGCTTTTGCTAAGTAGAACGGTGACATTTCTGTTTGTTCCACCGATCTGCCTGTATGCCATAAATTCTATGCTATTTACTGCAGGTCGCTTCAAGAATGCTTTGCTTACTATAGTCGTCGCAAAACATACGGGACATCTTACAAGCGGTCAACTACGGTAGTGCCAGCAATTCATAAGACTAAAAAAATAATTATTCGTGTAGCAAGTTTTAAAATACAAAACACAAAAACCACCATGATATAATTGTAAAAGCATCGAAAGAAAACACATATAAAATCCAAAATCAAGTATGACGTGAATTCACTTGCAGGAACAACAGAATTTTTTAGAAAAATATAGACCATGAAAAAAAAAAAGGAAAAAAGCAATATAAGACACGTCCATGTAAAATACAAACGCAAGTTACTCACCCCGCGTTACCTGTTCATATCGCAAGAACCTCTCGTAAGAATGATGAACCTATGACACTTGTTGACTTATAGCACAGACAACAGGGTTAGCCACAACGTTACTGAACCAGCCAGAGACCGCAGGGGGAGTTAACAGGTAAAGCGAATACTCCTACCGGACAAAACCGGTGAGCAGTCGCGGGCAGCGTCGAGGGAAGCGGAGATTAGTTTACGCCATTGTTCGGTTAGTCCCGGGGCGAAGCATGGCTATGCCTGAATCGCAGCAGCTCGTTGTCGCTTTTGATCAGAGTCCTATTAATCCTTTCATCTCACAGAACACGGGAAAGAGACCATGGAATGCAGATTTGCTTTCCACGCTCAATCCCAGTGTTTCAGAGAGAATCGGATATACGTCAGCTTATCCACCACAGCCATGTCAAGAAAAAAAGAAGATAGGAAAAAAAACACAGCAAACAGAATAAACAAAAGTAGAGCATCTCTCTTGTTTTCATGAATTGACTCTGTTGCCGGTTTAATCAACGGGCGCTGCTTGGTTATGACGACGCACCTCAACATCAGCGAGTTTCCGCTTGGACTTCTTCTGTCGAACAGGCCGGGCCTCGCCTTCCTCAAAGACATAATCGGGCAGATTAAAACTAATTATCTTGTCAGCTGCGCTGCCGCAATGAAGAATGCATGTACCCGTTGCAGCATGATCGGGCAGAGTAGGCAGGCGTACTTTCGAACGTTCCTGACAGATATGCAATTGACGTCTTCGTCGTATTCCGACCAACTCCGGCACATCTCGTAAAATTCTTTGCAAGGCCAGTGAATGTCCAATTGCTTGTTTTGTGCTAGAAAATAAAAGAGTTAGAAACACACCGCTCATAGGAGCTCCTTCCAAATAAACGTGCAACACGAGATCGAGAAATACTCATACGGTCTAGTTGGATCTGAAGGCCGATGAAAAAGGTCGTGGTGTAGACCATCAGCTTGTCCCCGCCAGTGTTTTGTTCGCTCGCGGCATGTTCGAGATCCGCCTCCTTCGTGGTCGCGGCGGTCGCCTGATCTCCGTCCGCCACGCGCTTCGCTTCTTCCTCGTCCGCACAGTGGTGCACTTTGTCAAACTCTTTCACAAAGGGATGGGCCAGCTCGATGCTCTCTATAAACTCCAGCTTGCTCACGAGCAGGCGGATCTTACTCTCGACCATGCCCGACCACTTCAGTTGTTGCTCAGCAGTGCCCTTCGACGACGCACAGACGGCAAGATAGTACTTGTACCGCTGGAAAAACTCGTGCTTTTGAAACAAGTCGACCCACTGCCTCTTGCCGATCATGATCTCGTCCATCAGCCCGGCGCCGCGCTTCAGTTCCATCATGAGAACCTTCTGCGTCGACGCCGAGATGTTGTGCGTCGCGCACATGGACGGATACGCCGGCGTGATGATCGGCATCCGGTGCGACCGGTCCTGCGGGTACAGCTTCGGGTTCCACACGCGCACCTGCAGCGGGCCGTCCTCGATCGGCTTCAGCATCACGGGTTGGGGCCAGCTCCACTTTGTCAGGATATTGAAGAACTTGCTGACGATTGTCGAGGAAATCGCGTTTGGGTATAACTGGCAGATCCGTGCAACAAGCATGGCCCATGCGACGCCTCCTGGGAACCCCAAAATGTTGGAATATATGGCTCGGCCTAAAAGAGACAAACAGATATTAACAGTACAGTCGGCAGGAAGATTGCCGTCAAGCAAAAACAGGATTAGCTCACGTTTAGCCCAGAGTTTGATGGCGCGCAGCGCATGCTTGAACACTATGGTCTGCGGCACCAGATTCAGTATCTCGTCAGTAACCCGCGTGCCGTTGAGCGAGCGGAGATCCTTCTCGTCAAGGCCCCTCAACAGATTCTTGTCTTCCAACGTCAGCGACAGCGGGACCTGGGGAATGTCCAGTTTTGCACAGATCAGATCGATCGAGATGCCGGAAAACTTCATCTTGATGATCGGCACGAACGCGTCCGGCACGGCCGCGATCTCGTCCAGCTCGGGCCGCTGCCGGAGCAGCTTGGGGAAGACGTCGAAAAAGTTCTCGCGCGTGACGTGCTTCGGGACGACGATGAGCGTGTCGATATCCGAGCCGGGGCCGTACACGCCGAGGCGGTACGAGCCAAATGTGAAGATCTTCCCGCCCGCGTCGCGGGCCATGCCTTCAGACATGCCCTTCTGGATACTCACGGTGCGCACAAAGTCCTCCGCGAGTGTTTGCAGCTTGTTTAGCACCTCAACCCTGCGGCGTAACAAGCCGTCAGCCACACCAATACAAACAATCATAGATTCAGGACGTCGCCTACCGCTTCCGCGACTCGGCCTCGGACTCGAAAGATCCTTGTCGCTTGAGCTCCTCGATGAGCTTCCCGTTCATGGCAATCTCGCTTTCCGTCGGCGATGCCGTCGAAATGGGGGGCGTCACCCCGTACGTCCTAATGACACCGCTGCGGCCAGAATGCGTCAACACCGGTCCAGTTTCACAACCCCACAAGCAACCCATCGCCACCGTGGGTCCGCAATCCACAAGTTCAAGCCAGGCGCTCTCGAAAGACGCAAACAGCATGAAATAGCCAAATAGCATTCACATACCCGTTCATTTTAATCCGTGAAAGGAGATGGCGTGTTGGATGGTGTTGAATAGGAGAACAGGAATGGAGCTGGCAACATGAGTGAGAGTGAGGTACTGGCGCATTGATCGGGTTTAGGGTTACGATTCCTTTCTCTCAATTCAGAATCCCCCCCCCCCAACAGCCAACAGCACACGAGGGAACGACTAGTCTCACTTCTAGCATATTACATATATTGCTCCTGCTCCATCTAGGGGTCAGGTCTGCGATATCCGAGTTTTCATAATTTAGAGATAAAAAGCATGCATAAAAAATATATATTCCCTTCAATTGATATGCAGTCCGTACCTACCATCCAACCCGATATCCCCAAAGCCAACCCGAACAAAAAAACAAAAGAAAAAAAGAAAATCCCGCCGTAATTTGAACCCGACCATAGCATACAGGATATTCCGTTTTGACGACAGAGAAGGACGACTAGTTCACGCCGGCCCCGATGCCTATCAGATCCCACCAGACTTTGAACGGATTCACGCTGGCCTTGCTGCCATTGTCGTCATCGCTGTTGTCGGCGCCATGATGGTCAGCGGTAGTGCTCGTATCGGGCTTGGTCTTGTCTGTCTCCGGCTTTGTGGTGGAGAGTGGAGGAGGCTGCGGTGTTGATGTGGAGGAGGACGCGGTCGTGGCACTGGTTGATGTTGCGAGAGATGAGGTAGACGTGACTGCTGATGACGATGTTGCCGCGGTCTGCGCATCTGCTGGGGATGACAGGTCCGGCAGAGGAAACGGCACCGCCTTTGATTCATCTACGACCTCGCCCCACAACTTCAACTGCCACCTGTCAAACACGCCGTTGAAGGTCATGTCGAGCTCGTCGTACACCGTAATCTTCCAGCTTCCCACGCCGGACTCGCCCCAGTGGGCGACGCTCATAAACGTCCAGTCGACAAACCCGTCGCGGGACATGTCCAGCAGGCGGCCCGGCGCGAGCTGGGAGATGATGCCTGCGGGACTTTCCAGCTGGACGGAAACGTGGCCACGGCGCTCGTGGTATATGGAGACGGTAACCTGCACGTGCTCGACGCGTGCAAAGTTCGACTTCGCGAGAGAGCCGGCGTCGATTTGGACCGTTGAGGATAGTCCGCTGGATCCGTGGGGGATGTTCGAGTGCACTTCGACTACCGGCGAATCGTGCCACGCCTGAGACTTTACGCTTTCCCAAGTCTTTGCTCTTTCGACTATGGCGTAGGCGTCCAATTTGCCGTAGCCGTACCGGTGCGAAAACTGCTTGCCTATAGACGTTGTCTGGATAATTGCGTCCGGATTTTGGACGGGGACGGCGGTGTCGACCACCAGGTATTGCATGTCTCGCCACGTGAGATCCGGCCGGACCGACAATACGAGCGCAAACACGCCTGCCGCAAGCGGAGCCGCGGCGGAGGTGCCTCCGTGCCTGTCCGTGCACGCATGCGCGCCGATATCCGTCGTGTGGATGTAGTCTCCGCTGCCGGACGAGTACGCGACGACCAGCAGCGCGGCGCAGTCTTCGGAGTAGTATGGATGCAGGCCCAGCCTGTCCAGCGCGCCCACGGTGATCGAGTAGATGCTGTTCGTGTATCCGTCAAAGTTGCAGTTGTCCCCGTTCTGCGCCCCGTTGCCGGACGCAAACACAAAGATGCTGCCCCGCCCGCCGCGGCCGTTCTCGGCGCCGTTGACAAACGCGCGCTTGATCAGCGCGCCCGGCGCCTCCATGGCCTGGCCGTCGTCCGCGGGGCCCCAGCTGCAGGAGTAGATGTGGTTGTCCTGCATGGCGTAGTTGAGCGCGAGCGCCTCGTCCGCGTCGGAGATCTCCTTTGAGAGAATGCGGATGCCGGCGACCTTGGACTCGTACGCCACACCCACGCCGCAGACGTCGTTCTTGACAGCGGCAATTTCGCCGGCACAGCGCGTGCCGTGGTGGTCATCTGCGAGCCGAGGCTTTGGAAGTGGATTCGCGTCGTTAAAGTCATATGAACCCTTCGCAAACTGTACTCTCGCGTGTCAGCACAAAAAGAAGAAAATAAGGCTAAGCAAAACAATTACGTACAAAACTTGCACGTAAATCCTCGCTTTCAAAGTCGAGACCGTCGTCCACAATCGCCGTGACGATGCCCTGTCCGGTGATGTCTAGGTATCGCTGTTAGACTATACCAAAATAAATATGGTCGTCAAGTGCGAACACGGGCAAACTTACTTTGAAGCCACACGCCAGAAACATTCATGTCATGGCCCGGCTGCTGCGTGTTCACCAAATGCCACTGAACGCCAAACTCTGGATCTTTGATATCCTTCGCTTTCTCTATGAATGCAAGCGACGAGTCACTTGCTGCAGGCGTAGCCCTCTTGCCGAAGTCTCCAATGGGCCCCCTTTTGACAAGCCTCTTTGCTTTCATTTTCTCAATGTACTTGATCCCCATCTGACTGCGCTTTCGGATGGAATGGGGTGTCGTGGTCACGAGAACGTCGTCCAAGTTGTGCTTCTTCGATGGGGCGGAAAATAAATAGACTCCGTGTAAGCTTCCAACTTGTTCCTCAAACCGCAGGCCGAGTTCATTGGCAAAGTCCGTGAGCGCGCCCGCCGCGTCATCGGAATCCGCCGGCAAAGAGTGAAGCTCGATGGCATAGTAGTCCCTATTTGCGTAGTCGCGAGGCAGAATACTGCTCCGTGCGTGCAGTTCACCTAGTACGGATGCACTGCAAAGCACGACAAGAAGCAGCAAACGAGAAAGAAGGAAAGCGGGAGGACGCGATTGGCGACGACTGTACGGCGACATGCCGAGGAGCAATGCGGTAATTACCGACCGAGAACGCGAGCAATATAGATAACGACCGTGTGGGTATTTCTCCCTAATTAGACGCCCATTCGTCTAGCACATAGGCAAATAAAATAACGAGTGAAGTAATTGCTATTTATGAAAGTCCTTTCTCTCGATGTCGCGTTGAAAAGGAGCAACAATTGTGCGCCGCATTAGGCACTTTGCTCATCAGCGTATTGACTGCCAAAATGGGCAAACATCCGTGCGGCTGCTGTCAGGGGGTGGACCATCATTCCTGTCCATGAATCTAGAGCACATAGCTCTTTGGTGCCCTCATTGAAGTTGTTTATGACCAGCAATATTATATTTCGCCCAAAGCAGACGAGAAAAGCAAAAAGCTCCATGAACTAATAAAAACTCTCTACATTCCAGCATCAGCATCACAACCGCTTTCCTCTTCTTGACGCCTTCCGGGCAGTCTTTGTCCCGCTGCTATACTCCTCGTAATGCGTCCTCCATGACTTTATGCCTTCATGCACCAGCCTCCACGTAACGCCATCGTTGGGGACCATCTGGAACTTCACGCCGAGTTCGTGCTCGACCTCCTTGTTCCGGCTCTCGTCGTCGAAGAAGAGGATGTCGTGGTAATCCACGCCCATGACTTCTTGGATGTACGTGAAGTGAGTAATTTTCGAGCCTGGCAAAAAATCACGAATGAAGACTATCAGAAAAAAGTAACATATATAGAGGTTGTACGGAATAAAGCCATACCTGGATAGATCTGGAGATCGTCAAAGTGGTCAATTGCCGGCTGCCCGTCAATGTGCAGCAGTTTCAGCATTCGCTTTGCCAGATCTGTGATCATCCGCATCAGAAACCATTTATATAAAACGATGGACACACACATGAGCGCAACAAAAAGGCTTGTGAGAAAAAGATCGACCACTCATACCTGGACAGCTTGTCCGACTGGCTGCCACGACCTTAATATCCCGGGCTTTCAGGTCCGCGATAATGGCGGGAACGTCTCTAAAGAACTCCATTTCGCCGCCATAGCTGAATCATAGGAAAATAAGTCAGTAACTATGCACTGGCATATAAGCATGCAATTTTTGGGTGTCTTACTTGTCGATTATGGCCTGTCCGCCCCGCGCTTGTTTGATGGGAGGCGATATATGTGTATCGCACCAGCACTATATTCAGGTGACGGACCAGGTCAGCATAAAGAATAGCTTTATATTTTTGTCCGTTGTCACCGTACCGCTGCAAATGTAACTGTATTAGCGTGTCCTGCGTCAAGAGTGAATCACCTCGTAGTATGAATACATACGCCAGAGAGTGTAATCGAGGTCAAAGGCCACGACCTTTGGCAGGCGACCGACTGGAAGGGCGTCCAACCCACTAGCAGACACCATGACTGAAGAACCGAGTAGAAATGTCTGAGGAGAATCTATGTCGCTGCTCTATCCTCGAGCTGGATTTCTGGTGACTCACGGAGTTGTCTTCTGGGTTGAACGTGAGCAAACCTTGTCTTATTTAAGATTGTATCTACGCAAATTTATGCGCTGTTATGCAATCAGTGTTCAGCTGCTCGTCTCTGACAAAAAATTCGTACATAACAGGGCATGTCATTTTTGTATAAACAGGTAATTTACTTTCAGGAAAAAGGAGCATCGTGAGAATAAAATACCAGAGAAATTGTAACGGAATTATCGTTACATGCAGAGGAACGACAACTCACGAAACATTTAAAGCACCTATGTGAGAGCATCAGAGACCGAACAACGCCACTCTAATTAAGTGAGCACGGTCTTTTCCATTCTTCAGTTTCGTATTGCGACTCTCCATTCTGGCTCGCCCATCTGCCAACCTAACTTCACCCTGGCTTATTGTGATTGTCTACCGGGACGTAGCAAAACCGACAGCAAAATTCGTTCTGAATTCTGGCATGGAGCAAGGCGAACAGGCCGCCGGTCCATCGCAGTTTGATTTGGCCCGGCAGACGTTCGAATTCTCGAGCGCACTCAGTCGCTTGCCGCCAGACAACATTCGAGAGCATAGAGCTCTGGTGCGAAATGAGAGAGAGAATTTTTTTTTCCCAAGCTGACAGCTTTAGTTCGCTATATATCCCCGCATTAATAATCTATTTCGGTCTGCGGCATCTTGGTCGCCGTCATTGAAATCTTATTGTCCTCGTCCGGAAAATACTTCGTCCACGTAAACCATCCCGAGACCGTAGCGAAAAAGCCAATGATGCCCTCAGGGTCGAGTGTCACATGAGCGGATCCCGCTTACGGGCACGACCCGACCTCGGGAGCAAGTGTCAGTTCGCAATCCGGTACCGGAGAAAAAATTTTTGGATCCATCAAAGAGTGTACCGAGCCACAGGGAACGGACCACCAGTTCCACACTAAAGCATCGATGTATAATCAAACGTACAGAACCTAAATTTTTTTTTTTTTTTTGATACTGAGGTACGGACGAGTTAACTTGCGCCGGATACAGAGATGGTGAGATCGCCGAGGGACGAAGTTTCGCCGGGAGCTCTCAGTATTAAGAATGACCTAACCCGCAGTGCTAGATGTTCTTTGGATTTGGTGGCGCATATACAGTGAGGGTTCTATTGAACGCCACACAAACCTTGCACGAGACCAGACTCAGACGCTTTGCACGTCTAAGCACCCGCGTTAGGCGGCAACGACGTATCGGCAGTAATCAGCGTACAAATGAAAAAAAAAGAAGAAAAAGATAACTCGGACTCTACTTGACTCAATAAACTTAATGATGGTAGTGGAAAGAAAAGTGTGCGAGTCAGACGACGGTTCACGGAGCCTTCGGAGAAGGCCGGCCCACACTGTTCGAACAGACAACCGGCCCTTTGTCTGCTTTGCGCACAAACACGACGGATTTTTTTTTTCTAGCCGGGATATTTATTTTAAGGTTGACTGCCACGCGCGCATATTAAGCTGGCCCGCGCGGGCCGATGGCGCGCTAGCAGGCCGCCGAAACTCGCGAGCCGGATTCGACTGGTGACGCTCGCAGCTTTGTCATGTAATCATCAATCACTCTAGAGAGATGCAAGAAATTTTTCACTAGTCATTCATTTTCTTACAGAGCAAAATATTACGATTACGCAAAGCGATAATTAGAGAACATAGCAAAGCACACTAGTCTGTGACGGCGAAGTCATTCTCCCAGAATTGAGCAATATCCTGTAGGACATCGGCATCCATGAACGCGAGTGTAGCGAATTCAGCTTGCGTGCTCATGTCTGCTTCGAGAGATGTCTCAGTCAGTGTTCTCTGCGCTTCCTGAGCGTCGGTGAATAGATCCGCGAATCGCCGTGACATGTCAGATATGGAAGTAAATGAATGCTGCAACAATCTTGTTTCTGCACAAGACAAGACAAGCCATGTTAGCAGGTACCGCGGAAATAGCTTCTAGAACGCCAATCTCCGCAAGCGAAACAATATAGAGACGACGAAGAAAAAAAAATTTGTTATTCTACCGGATTGCGCTAGGGGAATGCCGCTGCTCGTGACGCACTGCAGGATGGCATCCATTTCAGACGCGCCGAAATTGTGCCGTTCTGGAAGGACGCTCTCAGTGAGATTTGACGCAAGCGACTTTCGCGACATTGAAACCAGGTTTTTCAGACGCATTGCGCCTTCGTCCGAATTGCTGTCTGCTTCGTCGATAGGACAGGGTACAGGCGAAGGCATGATGGCAGGGATCAGGACTATGGACGGCGTGTCTGGGAACCGACCGAGAAGTCTGGTAAATTATTTTCATTTGTCAGCAAGATGGATTCAAAGCCAAGGACAGCTCTGAGCTTGGTGGTATGTCTCATAGATTTGGATCGAGGGCTGTTGGCCAAATGGAGAAAGCCACCCACAAGGGGGGCATGAGATAACGCAGTCGGTGGGATTGCGAGAGACAGCAGCGGTACGCCCGATCGGGACTCACATATTCTGGAGCTGCGTGAAGCTGTCGATCCAGTCTAGGCCGTACTGCGGGCACTGCAGCACGATAAGCGGCAACCGCCCGTGGACGGCAGGCTCGCCGTCCTCGTGACCGTGATGGCTGCGGAGCCGCAGGATGTCCCGGTCGGCGGGATCGAGGTACCGCAGGTCGAGCGCGGCACGCGACACGTCAGGGCTTGCCGACGGCCGCGCGCGGGACCCGCGCGGGCGGCGCTGGAGACCAGCGAGCGCGGACTCGACGTGGGCCACGATGGCGGCGAGATCGAGGGCCGCGCGAGGCCGAAGGACGAGGTAGTCGTGTGCCATGGTGGAGGGGCGAGCGGGAGAGCGCGAGGTGTATGTATCATACATAGTACCGCGGGAATCGAAGAACGTTTGTTCTAGCTCGAATCGGCGTGGCGCTTGCTTGTGGGTAGTGCTTGTACCGCAAGAGGGCCCAGACAGGGGGGTTTGTGGGGGAGAAAGCACCACCGGCTTTAGCTTGGCCGTCCTGCGAAAGTGCGGCCCTGCTTCTGCGTGCCTGTGATTGCACCGTCTACGACGAGATACTGCGTGTCAGAAGCAGTACGGCAGCAGCAGCACCGCAGCAAGAGCGGACACGCAATGCAGGGCCGGACTGCTCGCTGGCCCGCAAGGCGACAGACAGCGTGTCCGTGACCGCATGACAGGAGCTAGGGGCTTTTCTCCGTTGCAGACGGAGTATAGTATTCCCAGCGGGAAGAGGGCGGAGACATCCGCAGCTACGACCTCGCTCACGGGCTGGTTTTTCCGGCGAAACGCGGTGAGAACGGAAAGATCGATTCGGTTTCCGGGACTGCGTAGAGGTGGACAGGGACGCCAAGACCAAGTGCTACAAGGGCAATGGCATGCTCGTGTACGTGGCTCTAAGGAAGGTGCTGATGACGATGATGATGGTGGTGGTGGTGAGGGCTGACGGTGGAGTGATTTGATAATGGCAACTAGCAGCAGCAGCAGCGAACAAGAAAGCACTAAGAAAAAAGAAAAGAAAAAAAATCCTGAGCCGCGGGACGAAACAGACGAGATGAGACTGTGGCTGGTGCGTGACGTCGGTGCGCCGCAGGACGGCGTTGGCCATCGGAGTTGGCCTACACCGGCCGTCCCGCCGACGTCTCCTCCCGACCACCACAGGCGGCCTGTTCCAAAGAAAAGTCGCTGCAAAGGGCACGAGCTTAGTCCGGGCAGAGCTTTCTGGCGACGGCGGCGAGAAGACCGTGCCTGGGCCGTGGCCGTGGCCGCGGCCTGGCCTGGCCGGACGGAGCCAGCCGAGGGGCTGCTTCTCCGGGCTTGAGTCAGAGGGAGACGCACGGACTAGCTGTTCGCGGCCTGTGCGCCCAAGCAATCACGCCCTTGCGCCGCACAGCCAAAAGTGAAAAAAGTGCCCCGGCGGACGAGCCCGGCCGGGCTTTTTCGCTCTTGCTCTGCTCTACGCCTCGACGAGGCTCGCCAGTCCTTCGCCGGAACATGCACCCAATGGCACCGTATATATTCCACCGCCGGCCGCCGTCCTGACCACCCGTCTTCTCATCCCCATCACCACCGCCTCTACCACTCCACCACCGCTACAGCCACCTCTCCGCCGCCACCTCCACACTCCACACTCTCGTCGCCACACCACCCCCACCCAAGTCACTCACCATGGAATACGACGACAAGGCTGTCGAGCATCCCGGCGATCTCGCCCATCCCGCTGAGCGCGCAAAGCCCTCCTTTCTGCAGACCGCCAGGGCCCGCCTCCTCACCCGCGAGGGCTGGCTCGGCGACTACGACTACGGCTATCTCTTCATGCCCAAGATCCCCTTCGTCAAGCGCGACCGCAAGTCCGGCCCCTTCTTCGGCCTCAACGACAGAATGCCGACCATGCTCGCCTTCATCCTCGGCTTCCAGCACGCGCTTGCCATGTTGGCCGGCGTCGTGTCGCCGCCTCTGATCCTCGGCGGCGCCGGCGGCGCCAACCTCGACACCGAGGGCCAGCAGTACCTCGTCTCCGCCGCCCTCATCTGCTGCGGTCTTCTCTCGTGCATCCAGATCACCCGCTTTCATTTCTACAAGACCCCGTACTATCTCGGCACCGGCCTGCTCTCCGTCGTCGGCACGTCCTTCGCCACCATCCCCGTCGCGACCGGCGCGTTTGCAAAGATGTACGAGAACGGCTTCTGCCCGCTCGACGCCGACGGCAACAAGCTGCCCTGCCCCGACGGATACGGCGCAATCATCGGCACGACCTGCCTCTGCGCGCTGTTTGAGGTCCTCCTGTCGTTCATTCCTCCCAAGGTTCTCCAGAAGGTCTTCCCTCCCATCGTCACCGGCCCCACCGTCCTGCTCATCGGCGTGCACCTGGTCGAGACCGGCTTCATGAACTGGGCCGGCGGCAGCGGCAGCTGCAGCTCGCACCCTACCACCGGCATCTTCCAGCTTTGCCCGACCATCAACGCGCCTCACCCGCTTCCCTGGGGCTCGGCCCAGTTCATCGGCCTCGGCTTCCTCGTCTTCGTCACCATCATCCTCTGCGAGAAGTTCGGCTCGCCGATCATGCAGTCCTGCGCCGTCGTTGTCGGTCTCCTCGTCGGCTGCATCGTCGCCGCCGCCTGCGGATACTTTGACCGCGCCCCGATCGACATCGCGCCCGCCGCCACCTTCATCTGGGTCCACACTTTCAAGCTCAGCCTGTACGGTCCCATCGTTCTGCCCATGCTCGCAGTCTACCTCGTGCTCATGATGGAGGCCATCGGTGACATCACCGCCACCAGCGAAGTCTCCCGTCTCGAGGTTTCCGGCAAGCTTTACGAGTCCCGCATCCAGGGCGGTGTCCTCGCGGACGGTGTCAACGGCATCCTCGCCGGTCTCATGACCATGACCCCCATGTCTACCTTCGCCCAAAACAACGGTGTCATCTCGCTCACAAAGTGCGCCAACCGCACCGCCGGCTACTTCTGCTGCTTCTTCCTCGTCATCATGGGCATCTTCTCCAAGTTCGCCGCCGCCCTCGTCGCCATTCCCTCCTCCGTCCTCGGCGGCATGACCACCTTCCTCTTCTGCTCCGTCGCCGTCTCCGGCATGCGCATCATCGCCACCGTGCCGTTCTCGCGCCGCAACAGATTCGTCCTCACCGCGTCGCTCTCCGTCGGCTTCGGCGCCATCCTCGTGCCGACCTGGTTCGACTACTTCTTCACCTACTCGGGCAACAACCACGGCCTCCAGGGCTTGCTCGACGCCATCACCCTCATCATGGGCACCGGCTTCGCCGTCACCGCCTTCCTGGCCCTCATCCTGAACCTGCTCATCTCCGAGGAGGAAGGCGGCGAGTCGGCCGAGGCGACCGAGCTCGATGCCTCGACCACCTTGGAGCAGAAGGCATCGGATGTCGACACTGCCTTGTCCGAAGACGCCGAGGAGAAGATCTAAATCATGTCGCGTTTTCTCTGGTTTGTGGTTTTTTTTGGTTGGTTTTCTTGGTAATCTGTGGGCGGGTTGGTGCAAGCTTGGTTTTTTGGCATCCTTGTTTTTGGCCATCAAAATCGGTACATAAATACATGCAATAATATAAATATCATAATAATACAATTTTTTCTGTGCATCTTAATAATTCTTGTCCTTGTACCAATTGCTCTTCCTGAACCTGCACTATACCATTACTTTACAACAAAACCAAATGCTACTCCTGTCCGCACATGACGCGACATTACGCGACGCTGGTATCTTGGGTGTCCCCGGTTGCAGCCGCCTCCTTCGACTGCCTGGCCATTTGCATGCTCCGGTCAAAATACAAATTCGGATGCGTGACGCTCTCCATGCCGACGCCGGTGCCGATCGTCAGCTTCACGTGCGGAATGCTCCTGTGCGAGGCCTCGAACACGCGCGTGCAGGCGACGTGGTACTGCTTGTTGGACACGTCGGTCTTGACGTTGCTCAGCACGGACTTGTCGCGGATGCCAATGGCCTCGAGCGACGCGACCAGGTTGTCCTCGGAATAGTACCGGTACGGGCAGCCGTGGTGGTCGTTCGGGCCCGGCGCGGCGTCGTTCAGGATTTGCTGGCACGTCAGCGGCCTGTAGTTTCGCCTGGCGCCTTCGAGCCCGTAGTTGTGTCTGATGTTGTACCTGTACTCCTTGTTGAACTTCTCCTCGCCCATCCGCTTGGCGAAGCCTGTCCGCCAGAACTGGACCGCCTCCTCGACCGACAGGCCGATGCCCTTGAGGTAGAGCCCGTACTCCTGCCGCCCGTGGTACTTGAGGTGCGAGTCCTTGCGCAGCGCGGCGTGCATGTTCCGCATGCACAGCGGAAAGTGCTGCACGAGGCCGTCGACCTGGTCCGCCCGGACCGCGCCGGCGCCGTACGCGGTCCCGTCGCCGTCCTCGCCGGGGCTGTACGCGGGCGCGACGAAGCCCTTGGACAGGTGGTTCAGGATCGGCAGGAGCCGGTCGTCCTCGTCCAGGCGCGGCAGCGCGCGCGCCGTGATCTCGAGCGCCCGCTCGAGCTGCTCTGCGAACTCGGACAGAACCAGCGTGAGCTGCAGCGACGCCGGCACGTACGCGACGCCGGCCCGCACAAACACGCGCCTGGTCTCGACCAGCTCCGGCACGCGCTCGAACGGCACCTTGAAGTACGCCTCGCCGGCGACGACCTTCTCGGGCGGCGCGGCCGCCATCTCGGTCGCGAACACGAGGTGCTCGAGCAGGCTCCGCTTCTCGTCCTCGGGCACGGGCGTCCAGCCAAAGTCGTGCCGCGTCAGCAGCTCGTACTGTTCCTGCGGCGACGCGGCCGTGTAGCGCAGCCGGAAGAGGATCGATTCGGCCTTCACAAACCGTCGCCGTAGTTCCTCACTAGTCATTCGTCAGTATGCTCTCTATCGTCCCCTCCCGCCATCCTCCAGAAACTCACCTGCGGCAGAACGCGAGCCGAAGAATGAAATGCGAGTAATGATCTTTCCTGCGCTCGTCGTCCAGGGCCGAGTGTTTCCCGGCGCGGCCGCCGGACGACGTCGCGGCCACCGAAGACGCCGAGAGCGGCAGGTACTTGTCGAGCACGGGCTTGACCGCCTGCTCCAGCTGCTTGCCGCTGCGGTTCCGGAATATGCAGCTCTCGATCTCGCCGAGCACTTTTATTGTCGGCGGGCTCCGGTTAGCATTCTTCGACTTCCCGGATGTAAAGAGCACAGGGAACACACCTCGCAGCCGATCCAGAGCCCACTCCTCAAATTGGTCAAGAGTGACCTCGGCCAGGGGCGGTGTGAGATACAGGCTCAGCCTCTGCGGGTAGCTCTGCTCGCGCTCGACTTCGGCGCCGAGGTTGGCGTTCGACCGGCCCACGACGCGTCTCTTCTGCGCCCTGAACATGGCTTGTCGGACCTTTCGCGCGCGTCTGGTTGTGAAATTGTGGGCGATGCCAAAAGTATGACAAGAGGACCGGGCTGGAATCCCTTCCACTGAATTCTGTTCTATGAGAACGGGTGACGAACTTACAGGAAGACGAGAGACGCGTCCGTCAAAGTGGCCGGTACGAGAACCATAAACCGCAATCACGCGTGGCCGACGCGTTAAACCCATCTGAGCCGCACCACTTTACGGGAGAAATTTCGATTCGGCAGAGCACGAAAAAGTAGTTAGTAGCCGCCTCCATTGAGGGGATGCGTATGGACACATTTCTCCTGATTAATGACTGACACATCCATTTTGGCTGCTGCGGGGGCAGGCGCGGAGGCTCCCGCGCCGGCGCTTTCTCCTGCTCCCGCGACGCCGTCGCATCCGCCGATATCGGCGGAGACAGGCCCGGCAAAGACAGGACTCTTCTCGACAATGATGGATTCGAATCCGTATTTCACGGCTGTAAGTACACTGTTCTAAATTTGGTTGTTGGTGCAACGTAGGCTAAATTTTGGCAGGGCTTCGGGCTTATGGGTCTCGGAGTCGCGCTGGCGGCAGGACGACAGATGGTCACCCGCGGTTCCACGTTCGTGTACCGGCAGCTCCTTGTGGATCTCGAGATCCCGTCGAAGGACAAGTCGTACAACTGGTTCCTCGACTGGATGGCGCGCGAGTCGGTCGCGTTGCAGGCCCGGACGGCGGAGGGCGCGTCCCGGCCGAGGGGCGTGCGCGAGCGGCTCGTCGCGCTGCGGAACCTGTACGCGTCCTCGCACCACCTGAGCGTGCAGACGACGTACAAGCAGCACGACAACGGCAGCGTGACGACGAACTTCAGCCTCGTGCCCGGCCCGGGCAAGCACATCCTGCGCTACAACGGCGCGTACATCCAGGTAAACCGCGAGCGCTCCGCGCGGCTGATGGACCTCACCTCGGGCACGCCGTTCGAGACCATCACGCTCACGACGCTCTACCGCGACCGCGACGTCTTCCGCCAGCTGCTGCAGGACGCGAACAACATGGCCATGCAGCTGCAGGAGGGCAAGACCGTGCTCTACGTCTCGTGGGGCCCGGACTGGCGGCCGTTCGGCCAGCCGCGGCGGAAGCGGTCCCTGGAGAGCGTCATCCTGGACGAAGGAATCAGCGACCGCGTCCTGGACGACGTGAACGACTTCCTCGCCTCCGGCTCGTGGTATTATGATCGCGGCATCCCGTATCGGCGCGGATACTTGCTCTACGGACCACCGGGCAGCGGCAAGAGCAGCTTCATCCAAGCCCTGGCCGGAGAGCTCGACTACAACATTTGCATTCTCAACCTGTCCGAGCAGAACCTGACAGACGACCGACTGAACCACCTCATGAACCACATTCCCGAGCGCAGCATCCTGCTCCTCGAAGACGTCGACGCGGCGTTCAACAAGCGCGAGCAGACGGACGAGGCCGGCTACAAGCTCTCCGGCGTGACCTTCTCCGGCCTGCTCAACGCCCTCGATGGCGTCGCGTCGTCCGAGGAGCGCCTGATATTCATGACGACGAACCACCCCGAGAAGCTCGACCCCGCGCTGATCCGGCCCGGACGCGTCGACGTCAGGGAGCTGATCGACAACGCGTCGTCCTACCAGATCAAGAAGATGTTTTTGCGGTTTTACGAGGGCGCGGAGGACGAGAGCGAGAGGTTCGTCAAGGCCGTGCAGGAGCTGCATGTCCCCGTCAGTGCCGCGCAACTGCAGGGACTGTTTGTATATAACAAGAAGGCGCCGCTGAAAGCGATCGAGATGGCGCCGTTTTTGAAGGCGCCATGAATTTTGTACATATATACATACCATGCCATAAAACGGTTTAATTGCATCGGATTTTTGAGTCCGGGTTTAGGCCATGTGCCCGTCATTTATGATACAATTATTCATTAAAAAGTATATCGTAGAGGTTGAAAACAAGAGAGTGCGTGCTATTTCTGGTTCCTGTCCCGATTAAGTTCACATCAATAAAACCAATGACATATATATCATACGCTATGAATACAGTACAAGATGCACAGAAAACAAAAAAAACAACGAATAACAGAACGGATGGCGTAGTAGAAGAAAGTAGAAGGAATTAAGTATATAAAAACATATATATGTTCCTCTTGAGTAAGCTGCTAAAAAAAGAAAAAAGAGACGTTGCACAGAATATATATAACCAATGACCAAAGATAACAAAAATGAAACGACCGGATGACTTAGACATACTAAAGTGGATTACTGGTTAGTATCTGGGTATACCTGTTGTCGTCATAAGAACAGTATGCATACCTGACTGAGCCATCTGATTCCTTCTCCATATCCCTGTCTCATGACCACTGAGCTGTATATGGTGTTAATAGACTGCACCCTAATGGCATCCACGAAACAATGCAGTACGTACCACATGAAGACCTCGATCGGCCGGATGTTGGTCAACGGGACCTTGCCCTTGCCGGTGGTCTGGTACAGACCGAGCGTCATTCTGAGCTCCTCCTCAGAGACAGCGCCCGGCGCATCAATCTTGTTTCCAAGAATGAGAAACGGAACCTTGTTAAGCTCCTCGATCGCGAGAAGAGCATCGAGCTCGGCCTTGCTCTCCAGAAAACGGTCGAAATCGGCGGCGTCCACGAGGAAGACAATGCCGTTAACTTCGGGGAAGTAGTCCTTCCATAGACGGCGAGCCTGCTGATGGCCACCGAGATCAAACGTGGTGAACTTTACGTTGCCGATGGCGAGTTCCTCGGACGCTGTGATAGTATCGGTTAGCACAGGAAGGGGGGCAACGGACGAGATGGATCAAGTTCAAGACATACTCGGATGCAAGGTGGGCTGTAGTGTTGCCAGTCGATCGTTCTAAATCAAATCAGCAGCAATCCAGCAGGAACAGCCCAGGAAAGATACCAACCTTCAGCATATGCAACAGCGTGGTCTTGCCCGCGTTGTCAAGGCCCAGGAAGAGGAGCTTCGCATGCTTGTTGAGCAAGCCCAGCGAGGAGAGCACGTCGTAGACTGCATGAGGATCAGCAAAACACACTCGGCTGCGCATACGAGGGCTGGGCAAAGGCTACTCACACCAATTGATGATAAACATTGCTCCGTATTTGGCGGTTGATATTGTTCGAATGCAACGGACTGGACACGCGGCGAGTGCTCCAGAATCGCCATGCAGAAACCAGAAGTCTTTAAGGCATAACCGTATATGTACCTTTTGGTTTTATGTTAAAAAGCCAAATCGCGTCACTCAAACTCAAATCTACCATTTTCACGAAATTTTCATGAACTGTCCCATCACTTCAACGTCGTTTGACAACTAGCATCCAACCACCACTTCCCCCGCCACCACCGCCGCCATGTCCGGTGTCCAGTTTCTCCTTTTTGAAGAGCCCACCGGCTATGCTCTCTTCGAGGTGACTCTTCAGCCCGAGTCTATTGGTGCCCGCCTGAAGGAGGTGCAAGAGAGCGCGACCGATCTCGCACGGTTCAGCAAGCTCGTCAAGCTCGTCAGTTTTGCGCCGTTCAAGTACGTTCTGTTCTCGCGGTGGGAAGGAGAAGGACGAACGCTAATGTTTTTGAAGGGGTGCTGCTCATGCTCTGGAGAATGCGAACGATGTTGCTGAAGGTGCGTCCTAATTATGATATCTTCTTTGCAACCTTTGATTCACTCCATTCTAACGATACTGTCCAGGTGTTGTCAACGAACATTTGAAGAATATCCTCACTCTTAACCTGCCGAAGCGCTCAAAGAAGTCTAAGGTATGTTCAGGCACTCGGCTTTGAATTGAAATCTTTCAGAGGGCTCTCGCTAATCCCCGGCGGCAGGTCATTCTCGGCGTGTCCGACATCAAGCTCGCCAGCGGAATCAAGGAGGCCGTGAAGGGTGTTGAGTGCGACACCTCCGAGGTTGTGCAGGATCTCCTACGTGGCATCAGGCTTCATTCGACCAAGCTTCTCAAGCAGCTGCAGGACGGCGACATCGAACGTGCCCAGCTCGGTCTGTCGCACGCCTACTCCCGCTCGAAGGTGCAGTTTAGTGTCAAGAAGAACGACAACCACATCATCCAGGCCATCGCAATGCTGGACCAGCTGGACAAGGATATCAACACGTTTGCCATGCGTGTTCGGGAATGGTATTCGTGGCATTTCCCCGAGCTGTACAAGATTGTCAGCGACAACTATGCGTATTCCAAGTTGATCCTCTACATCAAGGACAAGACCACTTTGAATGAAGAATCTTTGCATGACTTGGCGGAGCATGTCAACGACGACGCCGGCATCGCGCAGGCCATCATCGATGCGGCACGCATTAGCATGGGCCAGGATATTTCGGAGCAGGACATGGATAACATCGTCACGTTTGCCGCCAAGGTTGTGAGTCTTTCTGACTACCGCAAGCAGCTGCATGCGTATCTGCTGGAAAAGATGAGCATCGTCGCGCCCAACTTGTCTGAGCTTATCGGCGAGATTGTTGGCGCGAGACTTATTTCGCACGCCGGCAGCTTGACAAACCTGTCGAAGTACCCCGCATCCACCGTGCAGATTCTCGGCGCCGAAAAGGCTCTCTTCCGCGCACTGAAAACGAAGGGCAACACGCCCAAGTACGGCCTGATCTACCACTCGTCGTTTATTGGCAAGGCCGCGCAGAAGAACAAGGGCCGGATATCACGGTTCTTGGCAAACAAGTGCTCGATCGCGAGCAGGATCGACAACTTTTCCGACGTGCCGACCACGCGGTTTGGCGAGGTGTTGAAGAAGCAAGTGGAAGACAGACTAACCTTCTACGATACCGGTGCCGCACCCATGAAGAACGCGGACGCGATGAAGGAGGCGATTGATTCGCTGCCGGACTTAATGGAGGAGTAGAGGAAAAGGGGAGAAGACATACAAAAAATAATGGAATTTTCTGGGTTTGTATTATAGTTTTAGTTGAGTATTTATGTGGCTTCATTTTGATCTTTTTGCACAATAAAAATTTGCTTCTGTTACACGTACATGCCGGTAGATCTTACTTGATGCCGACGGAACACCGACGAGTCGAACGCCCACGACGGATCGTCAGGTGAGAGGACCTTAGACAGTACTGCGGCGGCAGCAAGCGCGGCGTCCTCCTCTACGAATTCGTGATCCACGACACCCTCTGCGGTGACCAGTAGCGCTACGGCCCGCGCGCGGATAATCTCAGCCTGGACGAGAACAATACTATTAGTAAACGAATTGCCGACTGAACCTTGCCAGACAGAGATCCACATACGTATGAAAGAAGCGACGCGAACACTCCCGTGATGAAATGGGGAGGCTGTAGATATAGCTTTGACGGCAGCTCGACCGCCGCGGTCGTCGTGGCAATGACTTTGACAGGATCCTCGGGATCAACAAAGAGTGGTGCGAGCAGCACGGTGAGGTCTGGCTGGAGCGTCTGCAGCAAGTACTGGGCGACAGGGTAGCATTCTGCCGCGGAGATACTTGGGATGCGAATCCAGTGGAGGTTGTGTTCGGCAAGAAAGAAGATAGGCAACACGAGAGCTGTGGTTTTCGAGGTCACGGTGACAGAGCCGGCTTGTTCTGGCGACGGCGACGAGGACGAGAGTGCGAGCAGCGTAGACTCGAGCGCCGGCGACACCACCACCAGCCTGGACACCTTTCCTGGGATCAGAATATTCACTTGTATGCCTGGCGCAGTGTCCTGTAGCGCCTTGTTCACTCGCAAAACAGTCTCCGCGTCGCTCTGGTTGTAGTCGTAGTCATTATCGTCGTCCTCACCGCCAACGTGGACGTCCTCGTCTGACGAAGAGTCGTCGTGAAGCTCGTGCCGTGGTGGCGGCACATCGAGCCACGGTTTGAACTGCGCCATATATCAGTTATCAGTCTTGTTTCAGATAGCCGACACAAAAGACGCGAAAAGAGAGCTCACCAGCATTGCGTAGTTTTGCGATGTATAGCCTGGCGATCTGAGAAGTTCGAGGAAGACTATGACGCGCGCTATGTCCACGTGACTCCGCGTTCTTTCCCACGCAACGGGAAGGATCGCTACACAAAAGCAAAACTCGACGCATATCGATTCTGCGCGCTTTGAATGCCGCCCGCGCCGCGTTCTCGCACTCGGCGTGCTCAGTCGGCAAAGAGGAAGACGCGGAGTGGGGCCAATGCTGACAACAGTGCCGACGACGACCCGCCGTTCGACTACACGTTCGAGGCTAGCGACAACGAGCGCGTCGACAGCAAATCCGGCAACAAAACAGATCCCGATATTATAACGATCAGCGACTCCGGCTCAGACCATGGGCACTCAACTAAGAGGAAGAAAAGGACTCGGCAGGAGACCACGACGACTTCCAGTCCCGGAAATGCGCGTAAGAAACAAGCGACACTGCAATTCACCGCATCGTCCGCAGTTGAGCCGTGGTCGTCAAAGCCAAAGCAAGCGGCGAGATCGAAGTCCGAGTCAAGCGCAACCGGGATGAAGGGCAAGAAGAGCACCAGGAAAACGATCGCGTATGTGTCGGATGCCGACCACGGAGAAGACGAAGCGCTTATGGAGGATATCGACGAAGCATCGTCCTCGTTTTCTGAAGAAGATGAGCCAACAGAAGCGTCCGCGAGTTCGGCAATTGTCCGTCGAACTAAGTCTCTAAATGCTCAGCACAAACACGCTCCCTCTTCTGCGACAGCGTCTCGGTCTTCTTCTGCTGCTGCTACTGTACCTGCTGCTGCTATAGCCGCCTCTACTTCCACCCCTTCCCGTCAGCAGCAGCAGGAACTCTGGACAGAGAAGTATGCGCCAAAAGCTCCTGCAAATCTAGCACTGCACAAAAAAAAGTACGAAGACTTGCGCGACTGGCTTGTCCGCTATTTTGCCGGGACGCTCAAGCAGGTGCGGATCTTCTACAATATTCCCCTATCATTTCCCTAGCAGCTGACAGCAATGAGACAGCGAGTTTTAGTCTTAACCGGTCCCGCCGGATCGTCTAAAACCGCTGCATTGTCGGTACTTGCACGAGAACTAGATTTTGACGTTGTCGAATGGACTAACTCGTCCACGCCAGTCTACTCTTCTGAAGATCCGTTCGAGCCGTACGATTCGCTTTCGCGTCGGTTTGCTGAATTTTTGGCTGGTGCCGAAAGGTACGGGTCCGTCGTTGAGCATAATGATGAAGAGGCGGACGAGGTCGTCTATCGAATTGACCCGAGACGGCTGCGGGGTCGACACAGAATCATTCTCGTTGAAGATATCCCGAACGGCCTGACGACCACGCATGACGTGCGGTCTCGCTATCTGGATGCCATATCGGCGTATATGTATTCAACCAGCGCTGCCCGACGACCGCCGCCGCTAGTATTTGTGATATCCGAGGCCGACCAATGGGACGAGTTCTCTTCGTCCAATCATTCTTCGTTCTCGGCCGAAGCCGTATTGGGCCGTGAGATCATGGCCGACCAGAGAGTCACGAAGATCCAATTCAACCCGGTGAACAAGACTCTCATGACACGTGTACTCAAAGATATAGCTACCGCTGAAGGTTTATTGCTCCGTACAAAGCGCGTGGGGCTTCCAGCCTCCAAATCGAAGGATACGGTCAATAGTGCTATCTCTTGTCTTGTGGAGCTTGGTGACGTGCGGTGTGCAATCACGGCTTTGCAAACCTGGGCCATTTCTGGCGGAAGCTCTTTGCCGTCTGTGAGAGAAAATAGTCTTCACTTATTTCATGCCGTCGGAAAAGTGGTTTATAACAAAGTGTTTGCGAATGACACCGAGGGGGACGAGGAAATGATCGACAACAGTCTAGGTCGATCTTCCTTCGATACTCTTTTACAGTCCATTTCATCGTCGCAGCTCGTGGACGCGATTTTTGAAAACTATCCGCCGTCATGTTCTAGCGCGGCTCAGTTGGAAGAGTGCAGCGAGGCACTGTCAGTAGCAGATTTGTTGTTGCCTGTCGCTGCCGGTGGATCTACGTTTTTGAAATTTCGACGATGGCGAGGCGGTGCCACTGGTTGGAACAATGGTGGTTCGGAGATAATGATCGATCAAGCCAGCCTTCGTGCTGAGGTTGCTGTTCGAGGCGTTTTGCGGAGTTTGCCTGTTCCTGTAACTCGCGCGCCTGTTTCCATCAAGGACTTTGTTGCGATGTCCAACCCTGGCGGTTCCTCGTCGTTTTCGTCGGCCGCGCGAAAGCGAAATTGGACGTCGTTATCATCAAAATCGTCGTCATCGTCGCTATCGTCGTTCAGCAACCCGGCATCGTTGTGCATGCCTTTCGGATACAGTGTGTACAAGCGGCAACTCAATGTGCAGGCAGAAGTCCTCAGTTACAAATCCAACTCACACTACAAATTGAAAAACAATTCAAGCAGCACCATAGGTGCAGCAACAGCCACGGCACTCGTCTGCAGCAACATGTTGTCTGAAGACGCTGACATGTTCATGCAAAGCACCGCCTTCTGGGAAGCGCTGGTGCACAAGGATGAACAGACTCGAAGGATAGGCGGCATGTATTCCATGACCGGCGCGACAGGCCTTGATGCCGATGACGATCAATGGAAACGACGGCAAGAAGAAGAAGATGTGCGCGCTTCGGCTCGTCCAAATCAGAACGAGGACTCATTTGGCGGCGTGCTTGCATTCTCTGATGACAATTTGGGCGCTGATGAAGACATTGAAGAGGATAGCGATTAGGCAAGATGTTCAAGCCATATAATGCATACAGCGGTCATGACTTTCTTGTTTAATGTATATAGGACTTTGCATTTGATTTGATTCTGCATATTAGGAGCTTTGGGCGTGTGGTGAGTTTGGTCAGGTAGTGTTATGATCCTTCAAATTAATACTGGACTGCGCTTTGGATTTTAGTTTTTAGTTTAATGTCAATGCCGTAATCCAGTGAGAGCATCATGTCTTTCGCAAAATAAAATGAAAGCGTTTTGTTACAAGTTCGTCGTGATTAATATTGATAAACAAAAGCGTTTTAATTTTATCCATCATCAAAATCTGATACACGCAGATAATCCACTCAATGCACTGGATGTCACCTTAACTGTTCATGTATTTCAGGAAATAAAAGAGTACATGATCTGTCAGTATAATGCTCACGCGCGAAGAACACACAACAGTGGACCATAAATTCAAGTTAACAAGTAGGACAAAAATGCATAACTTTCCCCTTTTTATTCAGTCTCAATTCTACTTTTCTTTATTTATTCTTTCTTGGTGAACTTCTTTCGCCTTCTTCGGTCGTCGCCCATATACATCGGTTACGTCAAACTAACGTAATTCGCTGGGAACAACTTCCGCTGGCCTTCATAAACGCCGCTCCACCAATCTTCATCCGGAAACTGGATATCCTCGATAGTGGCGCCCTCCGGAAAACTCAACTCGTTGTCCTCCTCAGCTTCGTAGTCGTACATTGCGACGGCGCTCGGGCCACTTGGAACGCCAAGTGCGGGTACATGCAGCACGGGCGCTGCCGGTTCAGGCTCATCGTCAACCACCTCCTGCTCTGCGGCATGATTCTCTGGAGGCTCTGTGGCTCCCTCTTCGTCCCTTTCGACGTAATTCGACGGGAACAGCCCGTGCTCGCCTCTGCTGTTAATACCAGCCCACCATCCGTCATCCACTTCCTCGATGTCTGTAACTCTCTCGCCTTCGAAGAGGTTGATTTCGTTATCTTCCTCTTTTTGATAGTCGTAGACAACGACGGCCGTAAATCCCTCTGCAGCTTTGGCCTCTTCATGATGTTGCGGAGCAGGAACGGGTTCCGGCTCGACTTCAGGTTCTTCAACTTCGGGTTCAGGCTCGGGTTCAGGTTCAGGCTCTTCAATTTCAGGCTCAGGTTCCGGTTCCGGTTGTGAGATAACAGGCACGGGTCTGGCGGGCAAACTGACAGGAGCAGCAGGGGCAGGCGACGGAGATCTAGGCGCATCCGAGATAGGTTTTGCGAGACGAATCGGCGATGTCGCTCGCGCCGCGAAGGACAGATGGCGAGAATTATCCTCTTGAGCTTCTTCCTCTTCAAACGAAATCGATGTACGAGCAATGCGTTCTCGCAGTGCCGATACGCCACCTGCGGGAGGCTGTTGTTCCTCTTCTGTCTCTTCTGGTTCTGGCTCCTTGACCTTTGGTGTACGAGACGGAAGTTCAAATGCAGGCTTGAACGCAGAAGACGAAGCAGCAGCTGAAGTAGTATTATTGCCTCCAGCAGATTTTGCTTTACGCTCAGCCCAGAGTTGGGCAGGAGTCTTGCCGCCTTCGTTGCCAAAATTCTTACTGAGCCCACCAACAGTATTTCCAGAAATGGCGTACTCATTCTTTGGCAAAATTGGAGCGGTTCCAAAAGAGGATGTACCAAATTTGCCTGTCACCGTAGCTTTGTCGATCTTCGGTTTCGGCAACTCGTAGAGCCTACTGCTAATGACCGGCTTCGATTCCACCTCCTTCGGAGGCGCTGGTGGCTCAACCGCCTTCTTGGAATATGAAGGCGTCGGTTTATTGATCTCCTCGTTCTGCTTTGCCTGTGCTCGGATCGCAGCAATATCAACCTTGCCAATTGGTTGGTATGCACCTTTCACGACATCACGCTTCTCAGACTCCAATTCCTGTTTGGACGCCGCGGCGCGAATCGCGGCGATATCGACCTTGCCAATTGGCTGATACGCACTCTTTACAGGTGCCACGAAATCCGAGCGATCGGTCGAACTAGAAGGGCCCTTCTTAATCTCGTTGATGTCCACTTTTGTAGGCTTATAGGCCGACGGCACTTTTGTGACCTCGCTGGCAAGATTCGCCGGCGCGTCACCCCAGTCGCTCTCGGCGGCTCGCGAGGTGGGGTTCGCGGGAGCGTACTTCGGGCGCACTGGCGGGGCTTTCGAGAATCGCGCGGTTAGATCAGCAACGGAGTACTTGGACCCGGACGCGTCAGCAACTTTCTTAAGGATCAACTCGGGATCAACGTCATCCTCAGAGCGAGCGGTTATTTGCACGTGATATCCCTAGTAGCTTTGATTAGTCTACAAGCAATTTGGGTAGCTCATGGGAGAACGGCAGGATGTATCATACATGGAAGAGTCGCGAGACAGAATTAAAATGTGCATTGAAGTACCCCTTGGCACGTTCAGGAACACCTTCACCGCACTGCGTAATGATTCAAAGTTAACATAGCAATTGTGCAAAATGAAGGACATGTAGCAATCATACAAATCCAATAATAACGAATTTAGGCAGCTGTGAGTTGGGATCAGTGACGCGTGCGAATGCATATTGGATGCGACCGTCCGAGAACTCCTGTTGGAGCGCATCCAATCCGTCGGCTAAAACCAACAACAACAATCAGAACTTCAAATCTCTATATATGGCGAGAACCAAACCGCATACCTCCTGTAGCTTGAAGCTTCAACGTCTGGTTGTTAAACCCTGCCCCGTACGAGAATACGGCCCACGCGATGTCGGAATCACCGGCAATAATTGCATCGTACGCGGACTCGATCTCACGTGAATGAGTTGAAAGATCAATTGAAGCCATTATCAGGATGCCGTCTCCAAGGTGTCAAGGGAAAGAATCGGGAATACGTGT
Organism: Lipomyces sp. NRRL Y-27488; assembly: GCA_030556275.1. Classification (NCBI taxonomy): domain Eukaryota; kingdom Fungi; phylum Ascomycota; class Lipomycetes; order Lipomycetales; family Lipomycetaceae; genus Lipomyces; species Lipomyces sp. NRRL Y-27488. Next base: position 170,626 of record JAKTPS010000002.1, on the reverse strand, counting down.
GCGCGGAGAGCTTGAATGACAACAGAGCGTCTTGACGCGGCCAGCACAGCGAGAGTGCGGTTTCAATGCCAGTGCGCTAACCGAATTCGCGAGGCGTATTCTGGTGTCTGTTCTACAGAATCATGGCTCAGGTAAGAGGTTGATACCAGCCCCAGTTTTGCTTGGACCAACGCTGTTCGCACCACCACTATCATACATTTGACTGCCTAGCTATGACAACCATACTTTTACATCCAAACGCGAAGACGCCGTAGCAACAGCACACCTTATCCTCCGTACATCCAATGCATTCAAATCAACGCCGTTAGCTTTACTGCTACTGCTGTTATAGATACTTTTATTAGTCGTCCCGTTTGCTGCCATGTTCTTAGTCGGCACTGGTGGTGCCCATTTCATAGCGCATACAAAATCCTCGTGCGCATTCTCGATTATGCGGACGCATTTACCGCCATCGCTAAGGTCCCAGCATCGTATTGTCTTGTCGTCGCCGGCTGAGAGAAGGAACCGTCCTCCAGGATGGAACACAATTGCACGAACCCAGTTTTCATGGCCCTCAAAAGTGTGGATCAAATTGCCATTAGAGTCCCATAGTTTTATCAATCGGTCGCGGGCACCGGTTGCAAAATATTCCAATTCTGAAAGAGATGGGGGTACTCGTTGTGACTGAGTCAGACTAGCGGCAATGTACGTGTAACTAGTATTCGGAGCAATTGCACAACACTCTATAGCATGGTCATGTGCAGAAATCGCTAATCTGCATTCACCGTTTGATGTGTCCGTTAACCGTACACTATGATCCGACCCTGCAGATAGAACCAGCGCACCGCTAGTAGAAACGGAAACGCTCCGTACCCAGTCAGCGTGGCCTGTTATGACTCGCAAACAGTATCCAGTATCCGTCGCCCATATACGCATGGTCCTATCGCGTGATGCTGACACGATGCGCTGCCCATCAGGCATGAATCTCACACAAGATATGGTGTGATCATGTCCTTTTAATGTGCGGATGTTCTTGTAGTCGTCGGTCACGCTCCAAAGCTTTATTGTGAGGTCGGCCGAGCATGATGCTAAATGAAGGAAGACAAGGTTAGAAACTGAAGTTTGAAAATTCCAAAATTCGACAATACCTAGCATTATCTCCCCTGGTCGTCCACCAAAATCTAGGTCAAGAACAGTCTTGGTATGACCTTTCAGAGTCTGTTCCAGCTCGCCTAGTTCCCAGTCCCATATCTTTATGGTCGTGTCCTCTGAGCCCGTGGCGAGCACAGTGAAAACGGGATGAAATGACAGGCATGTGACGGGCTGGCGATGACCCAGAAGCGTGTATTTTGCCGTGCGAGGCAGCCATGTCGTAGGGTCTGCCACTTTAATGGACGAAGATGGCAAGTTATCTAACTCTGCTTGAAGTGACCCGATCTTACTTTCGAGGTCCATAATCTGGTGGTCATCGCTCATTGATTAGCCAATTCAATTATAACAAGCAAAACCACACAGGCTTATAGGCTACCTTCTTCTGCAAACGCACTACGCTCGTCCACTTCTTCTCCAGCAGTCCGTCGTAGCGTTCTATATCCTGTTCGAAACTGTTGCTGTCCTGGATTCCAAGTTCATTCCGCAGAGCGTCGTGTGAATTTTTCAGATTCGACGCAGCCAGATACTCGAGTATTGACTCATTTCTGTGCAAAACGCTATTAGAACCATCTCGTCTGTATAACAAATAACAAACATACAGCTCATCTCGCTGGCGGCTGGTCAGATAAGACGATGCCATGATTGCGACGGCACCTGGATGACATGGAAGTCGGAAGTTTCAAAATATATACTTGTCTATGTTCTCTATCTAGAGTACAGTCGTCTACGCATGATCCGAGCTGAGGCGCTTCTCGCCTTCCACTGCGCTGCGAGACTGTGATAGTTGTCTAATTGACGGCTAATTGACGGTCTCGAGTGCGTTGGGATGACAACACAAATCGGTCACGTGGCTCTAACCGCACCGCCGTTTGTTAGCGAGATGCCAACCAAGGCAAAAGTAAACAAACAATTAATCGAAACGAAAACGCGTCTCTGTTCTCGCTGTACTATACGGGAGTCTGCTTACGACCCGCTTTACTGCCGAATAACACAATGGCTGAACAGGAAGAAGATTATTCTTCTCTACCACTAACAGAGCGCGCAGTCCACAAGGTTTGTTGGAATATTATGGGTGTTTTTGATCTCTGTCTGTGGCACGACGACTCACCCTCTTTGGCAGGTATGGAAGGTGCGCTTAGCTGCATATGAAGAAATGACGAAGCAGTTCTCTACGTCTGGAAGCGAGAGTGATCCTTGTTTTCGGCCATTTTTGAACGATCCGGCGTTCTACAAAAAGATCGTCACCGATTCCAACGTCGCCGCTCAAGAAGCCGGCATCGCATCTCTTGTGGCGTTTCTCCAGTACGGTGGGCCCAATGCGTGTCAGAGAATAAGAGGTACTGTTGTCTCGCCGCTTGCAGAAAAGGGCCTTGTTTCAATGCGTGCGGGCACGAAGCAAAAGACCGTCGACGCGCTACTCTACTTTGTCGAGCTAGACACCCCTGATCCTGTTGTTGAAGAGCTGATTCCGATATTAAGTCATAAGTTGCCAAAACTTGTTGCCGGCAACACGATGGCGCTACGGGAGATTGTCAAGGCATTTGGAACAAGAACAGTCAACCCAAAAGCTATTGTCAAAGCATTACCAAAGCTGTTTGCCCATTCTGACAAGAACGTCCGGGCAGAGGCCACACTGCTTTCTGCCGAGCTATATAAGTGGATGGGTGATTCTCTTAAAACGGTACTACTTCCGGACTTGAAGCCAGTTCAGCAGAAAGAGCTTGAAGAAGCTTTCGAAGCTATTAAAGGAACAACTCCACATCAGGAACGGTATCTGCTATCGCAGCAAAATGCTGCAGCCGGCGAGAGTGAATCTGCTGGTGGTGCTGGCGTCGAAGAGGAACAGGAGATAGACCCCTATGATATGGTCGAAATTGTCGATATATCTGGCAAGATACCATCAGACTTCTATGAGAGAATGAGCTCAGCAAAGTGGAAGGACAGGAAAGAGGCTGTGGATGATCTCCAGAAAGTTGTGTCCGTCCCTAAAATTGTGGATTCCGACTTCAGTGGATTGTTGCGAACACTGGCGAAGTGTATTGCAAAGGATGCAAACGTCGCCGTGATCACAGTCGCCGCAAATTGTGTTGAAGCTCTGGCTAAGGGACTACGAGCTTCCTTTGCGAAATACAAGACAGCAGTTTTCTCGTCTCTGTTGGAACGATCAAAAGAAAAAAAACAGTCTGTCGTTGACGCACTTGATGGAGCCCTAGATGCAGTTTTCGCATCTGTAAGTCTGTCGATTTCGCAATGACCGTAAATGGCCGCGGCTAACCTGTTCTTTTAACTTTAGACTACTTTGAGTGATGTGATCGAGGACGTGATGGAATTTATGAAGCACAAGAACCCTCAAATCAAACAGCAGACGGCAATGTTTCTTGTTCGATGTCTAAGAACAGTGAGAGTCATCCCCAATGCCGCAGAGATAAAGCAAATAGCAGATTCTAGTATAGTTTTGCTCGCAGACACAGCGAAGCCTGTTCGATCTTCAGCTGCGGAGGCTCTAGGGACATTGATGAAAATGATTGGCGAGCGTGCCATGACTCCATATATAGATGGACTGGATGATATTCGAAAGGGTATGATTAAGGAGTTTTACGAAACGGCAGTTGTTCGTGCAAAGCCGGAGAAGGCTGCACCCCCTCCACAATCTGCTACTAAGTCTGCCACCGCCGCTCTTAAAGCTGCAAGTGGTAATGCGCCTGGACGTCCACGAAGTAGCGCTCCAGGACTGAAGCGACCGTCTGGAACTCCTCCTGCGTCAAGCTCTGTCGGCAGTAGGACAACTGCTGATGCTGGGTCTGCATCGTCGGCAGCTCCACATAGTCGACTTGCTCCGCCCAGCGCTCGGTCGCGATTAAGTACGTCGACGACAACAGCAATGCGACATAAGTCCGACGACTCATCACAGTCGCCGCGAAATACGTCATCGAACTCGACGCCTCCTAGGGCAGCACCTACGGGACGCGGATTGACAGGCGTGTCGCTCTCGTCCTCGTCGTCAGCTTCTTCCGCAAGCCACGGTTCACTATCCGCTCCAGATAAGGCCGAACTTGCGGAGCTACGTCGAGCAAAAGAAGAATGGGCATCAAGTACAGCTGCCATGAAGAAGAGTCTTGAAATGCTGCAGATGGAGAACACCAAGCTCACGCAAACGATTACGGAATTGCAGTTAAATAATAAACAACTTATTGAGGATCACACGCGCGACGTATTGGCAATTAAAGCGAAGGAGACTCAGCTGACGCGCGCCAGAAGTGAGATTGATAGCAGCAGGGCGCAGGTTGTAAAGTTGCAAAAGGAGATCGAGATTGTAAAGACAGAACGCGTGTTAACTGGCACCTCGCAATACTCACAGCAGCAAAGTCGGTATGGAGACGATGCTACAAGCGATTTAAAAGATTACGAATCCTCGAACAACTTGGCGACTAATTTTTCCGCGCGCAGGTCGACTTCGTTTTCTACAACTATTGGCGAAGAAGAGAAAGAAAACAGCTTTGTTCACGCCAACTCCGCGAAGAGAGAAAGTCTACACTCGACGCAATTTACGCATTCCTCCAACTCCAGGTCGTACAGCCCTGCTTCCGGCTCTGGATCAGTCCTCACTGGCAGTGAACCGGCCACCGACACCAATTTATCTACTACTAATGCAGGATCAGCAGAGAGTTGGCGTAGGGCAGCTGAGGTTACGAATCAGTTAAAGGCCAGAATCGAGGAAATGAAAGCGCGGCAGAGTCAGGCTCGGAGATGAATCAAAGCGGGCTCGAAATCAAGCGGATTCTTTGACCTACCTAATTGCATCAGTTTCATTTTTGTTATCATTGTGCAACCGTCAGGTGTAAATTAGAGGGTGATAATGCAAGCGGAATGGAAATTTGTGTATTTCGTTATGTGATTTGTGCTTGGAAAAAAAATTACCATGTGCATTCGCCCAAAACAAATTGCGCGCTAAAAATACTTTTTATTGTCATACCCTCCGTATTTACATATCAAGTTAACGCCAGTCGTAGATGCAAATGCCAGCAAAAATCAAATCCAACTCTTCAAGATTTTCCCGGTAGTCCTTGTCCGAAGTCAATTGCGCCTGGGCTTGATCAGCGAGTTGTGAACGAAGTAATATACGACGGTTGAGTCGTCTGTGTACATTGCCATAAGAATTCTGTTCACTGGTCGACCTTGATATGCCTCCAAGCTTTCGAAAACGGCGACCCATTTGCGTAAACTCCAAGTTGATTCAGTTCGTACAGGCAATACCCATTCCAGTGCGGGTCTATTCTTGTCTTCTTCATCAATGTTGATACCCATTTGGTCTTGTTCTTGTGCTTCATCGAGCTCCTCGTTCTGTTCTGATTTGTCTGCGGTATACAGCTTATCCGGCGGTCGTCCTAGCACGAGTACAATTTCGCCGTCCTCCAAAAACTGGAACGCGTTGTTGACATTGCTCTCGGCAGCGAGGTCGTGAGCGAGAACGTAGACTCTGTGGATGGACAAGTCGGTCCACAAATGATGCAGGTCGAGATTGAGCTTAACTTTGTGGGCTATGTCGGAGTTTGTAAGATTGTTTCGGGGGTCGACGGCATTGCATGCTCGGTCTGCGAGCGGGCTGTTGCTGTTGCTGTTGTGTCGTGTCCGTACAGATGCTGATGATACAATGCCGGACCCTTGTGTTCCCGTTCTGTGCATGACTGGCAATCAGACGTCAACACAAACAAAGCACTGATTTAAAGTGTTCTCCTGGAACCCGCAAACCTTCTATTGGTACATTCGAGGTATATCGCGAGGTTGAGAAGTTGGAAAGTATGATAGAAGAACTCTTGCAGCGTACAACAGAAAGTGGTTCGTGGCGAACTGTAGAACGTTAGGGCAAAAGATCAGGATAAAAATGGGTCGCGATCGCGGCAGAACTATCGCTTTTGGCACTGTCTTTCTTTCCTTCGTGCTGCTTTCAGGTTTCTTGCTGTTTGTCGGCATAGCTTAGCAATGTTTGAGGCGTTAAATGAGTACTTTTGTGCAGGTTTCCCTGTTTGCTTTGTCTTGTTTCTTGCTTAAACCTGATGCAGGTTTCTTCCCAACCAGTTAACTGTCTGGTATGCACGTACTGTCTACTTATCATACCGAGCAGATTATTTGTTTCTGTTTAAGTTAAGACTGAAGAAACAATTTAGCTTTCCTCAAGGAATATTTTATGTCTAGGCTACCGTCATGCCTGAGACATCCGCCAAAGCGTTTGAGGTCTACCGCGAGAGTCAGAGGTTGGAAAACGTAATAGAACAGCAGAAGAGAGAGATCGAGCGTCTACAAAGAAACAACGCGAACGAGCAAATTCTGCCAGAGAACTCCAATAAGGAATACGACGCGGATGTGCTAGACTTTCTCCGAAAGATTGACGACCTGGAAGAGCAAAAGCGCAAAGTTGAGGCGGAAAAAAGTGCTCTCGAACACAAGCTTCGAACTCAAGCTTCGAAGCAAAAATACAAATACGACCGGCTTCACGAAGACCATGGAAATCTTCGCGAGGAATACGACCGACTTGAGAACAAGTTTCGCGAAGAACGCGTCCGGCACGAAGAAGAATGTCAAAGACTCAAGGATAGGAATGACGAGTTTATGGATGCGATAACGAGGGGACAGGATTCTAAGAATGACATAGAATGTCAACGCGATGAGCTACAACAAAAGTGCGATAAGCTTATGGACACCATAATGATGGGACAAGTTTCTAAGAATGGCATAGAACGTCAACACAATGAGCTAAAGCGAAACTACGAAAAGGTAGACCAAGAAAATGAGAAACTAAAACGTCAGCTTGCTCAGTCAAAAAACGGGGCTAAGAGACTGAAGAACAAATAAGCACGACCCGTGGGAAATAGTTATGTTCATTTATACGTATACTTAATCCATAGTGGACGTTGTGATAGATATTTGTGAGATTTGACAAAGTACATATGTCTGACTGTATTGCGCCCGTTACCCTACCGGTTGTCTGTGTGGCCAGATTCTTTCTGGCTGTTCCTCTTTGGGACGAACTTAAAATATGTATCGCGCCTTAATCGTGACAAGGTTTCTTTATGCCCCTGCCACTATGCGGATCTTGCACTTGTGTGCGCGAGGGAGAAGTCGCGACTATAAATTAATCTTATGAAAAATAATTCTTCCTATGACTACAAGTATTTTGGTTAAAGGATCTGGATAAAAAATCCAGTTCTTAAATAAATTGCTCTTTCGTGGTTGGTTTGCGCTTGGCCCCAAAATGGGAGTATGACGTCATGCCACCCTGAGCCGGTCCTTTATGCCGCGCAGGTAGGTTAGGTCCATTTGCCGCTCTACTATGTGAGATCAAGTATAAATGAGTCTTTTTTTCCAATCCTGCACAGTACAATAGAATTCTGAGCTGCGTTGAAACTTTTACCGAGGAGATCGCCTTACACTTTTAATCAATGTCGGACACAGAAGTGAGGAGCTACAATGCGCAGCAGCGAAAGGAGTATGAAAATAAAATGAAATACTACGGCCTCGTGAAAGGCATGGCCGCTGGCGCGGCCGTGGGAATCGGTCTGAATCTCGTTGCGAAGTTGCGATTTCCGGTCGCCTATCGATCGCCAACGATCAGGGTTGCCGTCTTCACGATACCGTTCGTTGGTCTGTCTCGCGTGTTTGCAGAACAAGAACTCCATCATGCCATACTGCGAGAGCGAGGAGTCTATGCCATTGAAAAGAAGGACGCGGATCTGGATCATTCGCTCATGTCAAACTCGGATAAGATCAAAGCTTGGGGAACGAAAAATCGGTTACCGTTGATTTTCACGTCCTGGGTCGGGACTTTAGGTCTTTCAGGGTACATGGTATGGCGAGACAAGTTAATGACCAACGCGCAGAAAATTGTTCAGGCAAGGTAAGTTAATGAGATGCAGAATGTCACAGATGGTCACCGGCCTAACCACTTGTTGTAGGATGTACGCGCAATTTCTGACACTGATGCTCGTCGTTGCAACGGCAGTGACAACAATTGGAATGCACAGCGAGCCTGAATATATTGAAGATCCAACTGACAAGCACCATCACTTGATCCACAACCCGAAGTCGACTGAGCACCGCAACAAAGTGGCCGAGCACTGGAAAATCATCTTAGAAGAAGAGGAAGCAAAGGAAGTGGAACCCACGTCGTCGAGATCATAAATACATGGAAGAAAATTGCATAGTTATTTAGAAAGAGGTTTAGAAAGAGGTTTGTTAATTTGCTCATGTTTTGGACGCATTTTAGTTGGTGTACTCAGGAATCTGGAATAAGTTTAGCGACAGGCGAAGTAAATCTTTACATATCTAAAACGCCCAATACTTATAAAAATTAGCAAGTCTGATTGCTTTGTTAAACAGGCTGGCCGGTATGATATAGTCAAAAGGCTGACGACGGCAATACGAACACGACAATACGGTTTGAATGAAGGTTCAATATGTTCAAGCCTCTTGAAGATCTCTTCCGGGACCAGCGCTTGCAAATACACACCTCTACCTCGACCACTTGCGGTGGGTGTCTTAAGCAGGGGGATGCTGGAATAGGCTGACACTGCAGATGAGCCAGAGGCCTCTTGAAAGACATTTACAGGTGGAGAAAGTGATGGTGCTAAGATGAAGAGCTAGCTACTTCATCAGTAGTGAGATTCATGACGGCGCGCCGCAGGCGAGAATAAACCCCTGACGTCTTAAGGAACAGCGATCCCGATCTTCGGAATGAGACACCAGTGAGCAGCCAGTCCGTTCTTACCATCTACACGAAGACGAAGGAACGCCTTCGAATCTGATGGCCCCCGTAACGGGCTTAATTGCGCGACGGCCAAGTTACTGACAGTGTTCGTGGCAAGCTTGGGTTTGGTTTTGTTACCGTATGCCTTGACAAGTTACACGATTGTTTAGAGAAAATGTTTACATCCAATTATATGCCACAATTATAAGATTTATAATGACTATGTAGAACTCAATTTCGAAAATGTAATTTATGAAGAAAACAAAAGGCCGGGGGAGCTTCACCGACGAGGAGAAAATAGACGAGAAGTTAGGCGAGATTATCTTATCTGAGAGCTTGGTGTGGTGGAGTGCTTTTTATGGTGGGACAGGGTCCTGAAATTATAATACCCACCTCCTCAATTTATCTACTTTGTGCCTCTCCAAAACGAGGCAGCATAATTGGCCTTTGTCTTACGCAAGAATCCTTTATTTTCTATAAGAATTCGTCTCATACGTGTGAACAATGATTGCATTTTCAACGCAAGCTGGCTTATCGGCCGTCATTGTCATTGCTCAACACTACCTTACCGAGAAACCTCTCACGATATCTAGTTTCACGCTCCGATTTCTTCCAGTCCAGTTTGCCGTTTTGGTGTTGAGCTTATTGTACCAGATTTTTATTTATCCGAAGTATGTCAGCCCATACAGGAATCTTCCGGCAACGAAGAATGCACACTGGCTGGTCGGAGGCTATGCGGATTATGGAAACAAGAAATATGACCAAGCCCTTGACATGGAAAAGGAATATCCGGGTCACGACTTTACGCGGTTCATGGGACCGTTTGGCTCGGACATGCTGATTACTGTGAGATTGAGCTGACGTGAATCTATATGTTCCTACCACGCGACTGACAATCCGCTAGCAATCTGTCGATGCCCACATCCAGGTTCTCCAAACCCATGTGTACAAATTCATCAAGCCTGGCACCGTATCCAGAGGGTTTAAAGCCGTGATCGGTAACGGTCTTTTTTTTTCCGAAGGCGACGATCACAAAGTCCAGCGCCGTCTTCTCACTCCGGCCCTCACTCATGGGCATGTGAAGACCCTTGTTCCGGTTTTTGTCGACAAGATAAAGCTTGTTTTCGATATTTACGACAATCTTACGAACGACGGTCCGACAGTAATTAAGCAGGTTCCACTGCTTAAAAGACTTACGCTTGATGCTATCGGCGAGGCCACATTCGGCGTGAATCTGCACGCCATAGATAACGAAGATAACGAACTCGTGAAGGCTTACACCCTGCTCTCGACACCGCTTGATGACATTTACTTTTTCCTATTGAACTCGTACATACCTGGATGGAGCTATGTTCCGACGGCATCGAATAAGCGTATGGCAGATGCTAAGAAGGTGTTTCGAGAGTCCTGCACGAAGGTTCTTAACGAACGTATTGACGATGTTTACAAGCGGAAAGTTGTCGGCAAGGATAGAGATATGCTGAGTATTCTTCTTCGTGATGAGGGACACCGGTGGACTGTCGATGAGATAGAGAATCAAATGATGACTCGTGAGTATTTCTTTTCTCATTAATTGGATTTACCTAAACGCTGAAAATATGATTTAGTTCTGCTGGCTGGCCACGAAACAACAGAAGGGGCATCGGCTTGGGCGCTTTATGTTCTTGCAAAGAACCAAAATATCCAAGAGAGACTCCGGGCAGAAATCCAGGCGGCGTTCCCTAATGGCGTTGACGACATTAATAATGCTGACGTGATTGAGTCACTTCCATACCTTAACAATGTCGTAAGGGAAATTTTCCGTCTTTATCCACCCGGTATGTCTTCTCATGTCAATCATTTTGTGTCCTCAACACTGGACTAACTATAAGAACAGTTCTATTTACTGTGCGGGAAGCTGCGGAAGACGTCGTCATCTGCGGTACGCTTATAAAGAAAGGTGTCACTATTCAAATATCGATTGAGGCACTCAACAAGTCTACTAAGATCTGGGGTCCCGACGCCGCCGAATTCAATCCTGACAGATGGGAAAAGGGACTGCCCGAAATATACGGCTTCTCCACCTTTTTGCAGGGCGCACGCGCATGCATCGGTCGCAGGTTCGCGGAGCTAGAGTTCAAGTGTATCCTTGCTGCGTTTGTGGGTCGATACAAGTTTGAGCTGTCGACGCCGGATCAGGTATCGCAGGCATATTTTATCATTACTGCGCAGCCAACTGACAAGATGCCACTGAAGGTAACGAGAGTCGCCTGAATCAAACTATGTTAACCTATAGGATTGAAATTTTGCAATATTTTATATGGAGTCATGTGGCCGTTGTCCTTCGTTTGTATTCGTTATAAAATGCTATTATAAAAATACAAGCCAAGCTGCTAAATTCTCATCTAAAGCAAGATCTCCAATGACACTCCCACCACCGCCGTAGTCAATCTGAAATGAGATATGGAAGGCTATGGAAGATTGCCCACTCAACCGAAAGAAATGCACATCGAGAGCAGGCTATGCTATATGCAGAGCAAGCAAAATGCAGAGCGATCGAAGTAACCATAAGCAATGGAAGAAGAAAAAAGTAGCAACAATAGGGAATAAAATGCCAGATGTAACAAAAGAAGACAACAAACTAAACTCAAATGCAACGAAATAACAAAATATCTTCTCATAATTCTCTTCTTGCTAAAATCTTTCTCTTATCATATGCAATTCAGACGCGCGTGTCTGCTGTGGGCCACTATTGCCGTCCTAATCTATCGACAGTAATTGCTGGTCACGTCGTCGTCGCAAGGGTTGGATTATTGCCGCAAGAAGCGAGTCAACCTCGACAAAATTGTCGTCGTTACATGCAAACTTTCTATGTTTCCGCGATTTCATATGCTGCGAAGAAATCGTAATGTTGGTTAGTAACCATAACAAAAATGTAAACAAGAAAAACGGAAGCTACCGACCTCGTCATAGTCATCGTATTTATCCTTGCAATTTTCACAATACCCGGGTCGGATTTCCTTGACCGCCACCGCCTCCTTTCTAACTGCAGCCGGTGCAACCGGAACCGGTTTGCGTTTGTTCTGAAATATTTTCTTTTTCAAGCTTGTCACTTCTTTTGATTGCGCCAGCGAAGTCTGTCCCGCGAGACCGTTCCCGCCTGCGTTGTTGGTTTGCGAGCCTGATTGCATGGTCGACTTGGCGTTCGACGTCATGTTAGACATATTCACACCGGATGCGACTATTTCGTGGCCCAGAGCCGCCATCATGCGAGCCTGGTAGCTCTTTCTTGTTGCAGCGATTCCGCGTTTGTCAATAGTTGAGATGTCACGTTTGCTTCCGCCGCTATTCGCCCGGGCGGATGTTGCGCGAACTGGAGTCAACACACTTTTTTTGTGGGTAATCAAATCCTTCGTATGCTTATCGTCCATGCTGTTTTCCACATTTTCGTCGTCATCGTCATCGTCCTCATTTTCGATATCGTCATCATCCTCATAAATCACTATCTTTCGTGCCTTCGCAGCGCCTTTCGAGGTTGTAGGCTGCTCCTTGTCAATAATCGCCGCATTTCTCTTCAGTTTCTTCACAACAGCTGGTGCAGCGCGTCTCCCTATTCTCCCCTCTTCGCCGGCAGCGGCAGCTTTTGCTAGACTGGCATCAATGACAAACGGGCATTTGCCTGGCCCGGTCAATCTGAACTGAGGCCAATTACCCTGCGCTGGATCTGCAGCTTTCGGGAACTCGCGGATCATAATAGGCTTATATATTTGCGTAGAATCGCGGACGTATATGTACGGGCCCTTGAAATAGTGAATGTCCTCTCGTCGCGCACGAGGGTCACTATCTGCTGGACCGATAAGCTTTTCCTCTCGCAGCATGCGAGTCAAGTTATGGCTGGCATCACTCCCATTGACATGTCGAGTCGAATGATTAGTTGATACCGACGCTGCAGTTGACGTGTTGCTAGGGCTGTCCGAGAGATAGGAAAGGAACCGCAGAAGTTCTATGAATCATGACCTTAATATATATTCAACAGCGAACACAGAATAATCACCTTACTTTCATAGGTCCACAATTTCATGGATCGTTGTTTCGCTTGGTAGATAATGTCGGTAGTAGGATATTGAACATTTGACGACCGGTTTGTGATAACATGAGAAACACCACCGTGAAAGAATGTTTCAATATTCTGTAAATAATTGCAATTAGACACCGCGGGCAAAGAGATCACCAAAATATAACTTAAAAATAACTTACCGCTCCATAGGTCATCAGTTGTTTCTTCACTTTTTCTTTCCCTTGCTCCTCGATCCCGTCAAAATAGAACGCACTAGTCGATAGAACTCTTCTCCATTGTTTCTGCCAATTTCTCATCGTCTCCTCGCGGTCCGCTTGTTCGTTATTGTTTTGATTTGCGGAAGTAGTAGAGTGTGACATGCTGTCGTTGTGCTGTTCACGGACGACGTGATGAGAGGCCTCGCGTCGCATCAAAACAGACCTATGCTGCTGTAACGGCTGCTGTTCACGACTATACGAAGTGGATTGTCTATGCAGATGGTCCCCTCGAGCGCGGTCCATAAATTGTGTGAGCGCGAGTGACGCGTGTGTAGAGGACGGTTCGGCCGCCGTTGCCGCGTGCGATGACGGCGATGCTAGCGTGACTGGCCCCGACGCGACGGAGACCGACGCCGACGATACTGTCCGCAAACGCGCAGAACTGGCACGAATACCTGCTGTCATGGTGCGCTCAGCATGCAAGGCAACGGAAGACGACGCGCGCTCTGACCTACTCGCACCGCCACCAGCACCACCTAGAACAGACGAGTCGTCGATTTCCGGCTCAAGAGTGGCGGCGCGAGACGTGGACTTGTCGGCGACACTCTCAGATATGGCCGAGAGTTGGTTCGAAGACAACGCGCTAGTGTGCAACCGTTGATTGTGCACTGGCGCGGCGGATTCGGCAGGCGTGCACTCGTCCAGTTGATGAGACGACGCGAACGCGAACCTCTGATCGCGGGATCCCTCCACAGACGTCGATGAAAACGACGACACGACGACCGAGGCAGATATCGTTTCGCGCAGCGAGCTGTGTGCGCGTACGCGTTTGATGGGGTGGTCTGCCATCGCCACTGCTGTCGGTCCTGTTGCTGCGGTTGTCGTGTGCCGAGAGAGAGCGGACGGTGCCGAACTCATTTATTGCAAATATGAGGATCGCGCAACGTCCCTCGCGATAAAAGCAAACTGAAAAAATAAATTCAAAAGAAAGAATATATAAGTAGACGTAGAATATGATGTGCCGGTGGAATTAACTGCTCTATACCAAAGGTTCAGCATGTCAAGGTTGTGTGTTTGTTATTCTTTGGCTCGCGTACCCCGTTTCCCGCTCAACGCGAGTGTTTACAATTGGACTTACCCGGACCAAACATTTTATCACACAACAACAATCCACATTCTGCTCGGTTTTTTACGACTAGTTAACTACATCTCGACCTGAATCAGATCTTGTTGTCATTTTTGACAGCTATGAGTTCTAAAAAATTTACTATTTTTTGAGAAAACTGCAAAAAAAAAAAATACCGTGTGCTAACTTGCATTGGCCCTTGTGTTAGTTACGCGTCATTTATGGAAATGTCGCCCGTCGAAGATATTCCGTTGCGAGAAAAATAGCTTATGCAATTGCATATATACAGTTAAAATTCAGTACATATGATAGCTTGTAACAATGTATGTGGTGGTCCAAGCCGCATTCAGCTTATGCTTTGTAGTCGAGACCGCATTGCTCTTGCCCTATTTGAAACGGAGAAAAAGGATTTGCAAAATTCGAAGTTCAACATGTTTTCTCGAGCCTCAGGTCAGAAACTTCCTGAAGATCAGAATTTTTGCTTTTCCAATCCAAGATTTGCAGTTATTGCATTGCGTCAACTTTGAAGACAATGTCTTGTCTCAGAAATAGTAGAAATACCTTTCTGTACTATAAAGACAAAATAGACGTACTGATTGGCAATATTTGAAAATTTGACAAACTTACGAGGGTTTATATGTAACGTTAGCACGCGACGAAAAAAACGAGCACGCCAAGATGCACGTGATGACGCGTTTAATAAACCTGTTCATTTGAAGATCTTTAAAGTTGCCCCAGTTATCTGGTTCAACTGATAGCTGGGACCCTTGAACCCGGTGGACAACGACCTGAGCTGCTCTGCTGTTGCAATTTGTCTCTTTCAGATGGAATTATAAATTTATCTTGTTCAATAGTATGACTAGTAATTGTAACCTTGAAAATGTCGGAACTATACAAAGACTTTTCAGATATAACACTATCTATCGTCTCAGCCCTGAGTCTATCTACTATCTGAGATTAAGCTCACCATCCTATAGTTACACTTTTACCCGTGATGAGTTAAAGTCCATATCTGCAAAGCCGCTTTGTGCAGATCATTATTCAGGTCTGGAAGTAAGATATTTTCTTACGTCTTAATCTTTTGCACTTCGGATTACTAACATAAAAGTGCAGTCTTTGAATAAATCAGTTATAGCCTTAGGAGGTGCATTCACTGCCACGTGCCCCCCCCTGCGACGGACTGCTCCCCTATAGCAGCAGCTTTAATACCGCAACTGAGAGAGATTGGAGAATGCTATCGTTCCGGGCCAGAGCCACCTTAGGCGGCGTGGTTTTCGATGTGGCCTTCCACTACCTCACCAATCGGACGTATACGTTACAAGGTCTAGCGATATGGTTTCTTCCGTTCGCATTGCTGAATGCTGCTTTTATTGTTGCATACAAGATACTGGTTTACCCCTACTACTTCTCGCCGTATCTGAACTTGCCTACGCCAGCACGGAAACCGCATTGGCTTTTGGGTAACTTCGGAGATTTCGGGATCGGGTATTATGATCATGGGTCAGAAATGATGGAGAAATATCCCGAACGTCAGTTTACTAGGTTTTATGGTAGCTTCGGTTTGGACACCGTGACATTGGTATGCCTTTGAGACAGAAGTCCGCAGCTACATTTAGACGGTTTATACTGACGACATGTTACTAGCTCACGCCGGAAGCTTGCCAGGTCGTCTTGCAGCAAAAAAATTACGAGATGGTGAAGCCAGGCATTTCGCAAGCTTTTAGTGTTATAATCGGCCAGGGCCTCGCTTTCGCGGAGGGTGACGAACATCGCAAACAAAAGAAGCTTCTGACACCTGCATTCGCGTACACGCACGTCAAGAATTTTGTGCCCTTGTTCCGGGACCACATAGTGAAGGTCATGTCGCAATTTGACGAGATTCTTGCCGATGGAGAAACCCATGAGATCAAATTGTTTTCCTACTTTTCGCGGCTGACGCTGGACTTAATCGGCATGGCGTCGTTTGGTGTGGATTTCAGATCCGTGGAAGATGAAAACAACATCCTCGCGAAGTCATATGATACGATATCTCATGCCGCTAATAATTTGATTTTATTCTACCTTCACGCGTCCGTGCCATTATTCAAGTGGATTCCAATCAAGTACAACCGCGACGTAATTGCTGCCCGCAAGGTATTCCGGGATACGTGTGAAAAGGTATTGAAGGAGCACAAAGACGAGGATCCGAACGTCCTCAAAGGGAACGAAAAAAGGAATGTCAAAAATCGAGATATCTTGAGTATATTGTTGAAAAGTGACAGTGCCTGGACAACCGACGACGTCGTAAACCATATTATGACATGTGAGTCGCCCGTGTTCTCTGTTTTGCTCATATCAGTCTTGACTGACCTAATTAGTTTTATTCGCCGGTCATGAGACCACGGCTGTCTCGATGGCATGGGCCGTATTCACCCTAGCGAAGCACCAAGACGTACAAGACAAGCTGCGGTCTGAAATCCGCACCTCCTTCCCGAACGGTATTGAAGATATCCAAACTGCCGAACAGCTGGAATCGTTGAAGTATCTCGGTGACGTTGCACGAGAATGCTTTCGCCTGAGCCCGCCGGTTCTCGCTCTTCTTCGCGAAGCCCTGTCCGATATCGTTATGCCCGACGGCAGTGTCATATCAAAGGGCACGCTTGTGCAGCTACCGCTTCGAGGTTTGAATTGGGACAAGCGGACATGGGGCGACGACGCGCGCGAGTTTGTCCCAGCGAGATGGTCGAATGGAAAACAAGCCGAGAGCGCGTACTCGTATCTCACATTCTCGCAGGGGACACGCATATGTCTCGGAAAGAGATTTGCCGAAATCGAGTTCCTTTGCTTGCTGGCGATGTTTGTCGGAAGGTACAAATTTGAAGAGATCGAGGAGAACCAGAAGGAGGTTGCAGAATTTATGATCACTCTGCGCCCAGTTGACGGATTGCCTTTAAAATTGACAAAAATTGAAGGGTGGTAAGCAATTTTATTGGAAAGACAGCCTTAACTATAAAATAAAATTTTGTAAATTTCAAACTCCATGAATCCAAAGTACGTACTATTACAGCCTCAATCGGGAGTCCCTCGCAGTTCATATATACGGATGTGTAGTAGTTGCACAAAGGTTCATACGTCAACGCATTTCAAAAAAGAAAAATATCAAGAAATACAACAATAGCGTTTATAATATTACAATCGTGCATGACCCGGAGAGAACACAATTTAATTTGCATTTCTCAACATGAACGGATAGGGATCTTGCCCGGCCGGCATTGCCCTAGAGGCAGAGCAATCCTTGTGAGAAAGAAGAAGGGCTTTTAGGTTGACAATTTCCTCCCTGAGTGCCGTGACCTGTGCATTGAGTGCATCGTTCTCGTTGCCGTAGTATTCGACTTTTGCTTGCAAATTCGCGAGCCACTGCTTCTTTCTCTGACGGCACTTCAAGGCCGCCACACGATTGCGCTCCAAAAAATTTTTGCGCTTTTCCTCGTCCGTCATTTTCCTGGTATCAATCTGCGCACCGTCGTCGTCGTCGTCATCGTCATTGCCATCGCCATCCTTGTCGGGTGAGGGACCATCTGGAACAGGTGAGACCGCAGTTTTCTGCCTTTTATTTGAGCCATCTTCGGACTTCCGAGCATTAGCCTTGCGCGTCGTAGTTATCCGTTTCGCATCAGTCTTGGCATCCTGCCGAGGCAGAGATTCCACGCCACCCTGCGGCTGGTTCGTTTGCTGCTGTTGCTGCTGTGCCGCAGACTTGGACGCTTCTGCTTGCTGGCCCTGGCTAAGCAAAAATAAACCATTGGCGGCAACACTGGCAGAGTCAGCAGCAAAAACTTCTTGCTTTGGTTGCGACGTCTGCGGCTGTGACCGGATGTGTTGAGCATGATATGCATTCGTCACGTTGTTGCTTGCTGGAGCAATCGTGATGGCCGGTGCGGATGTGATGGAGGACGGTGCAGGTGCTCCGAGCGAGGACGTCGTAGCCGATGAGACCTGTGACTGCGAAGACGCGGCGGGCTCCACCGGCTGCGGCGTCTGGGGAAACGACGACTGCAGTGCAGACGGCGTCACAGGAGGGATGAGCCCAAAGAGCGCGGCCGTGGGACTCGGAGCCGGAAACATCGAACCACTACCGCCGGGTGTGAGCCCGGTGCGGATGCCAGACTCGTTCGGAGTCAGGCCACTGCGCAGGTGCGAGTCCACGAAGGCCATCTGAGGGCCCTGCAGCATGGCGGGCGAGAGGGGGCCGGAGCGCAAGCTGTTGATGCCCCAGTAAGCGGCAGCATTGCTGCTAGGGTTGAGCAGCGATGACGGCGAAGCGAGCGATGCCACAGGGGGGAGCACGGCCTTGTGGCCCGAGGACGTGCCCTCTTTCGAGGCAAAGGATTGCTCGAACGGATTCGGTTCGAGATCCAGCTTGAACTTTGGCGACGCGGAAGAGGGGGGCCTGGTGCCGTTTGTATAGATGCTCTCAGCGAGCGAGGAGTCGCGCGAATGGCGGGCGTGGATGGACGCTGCAAGCGAGGAGGAGGATGTGCTGTGCCGAGCAGACACGCTCATGCGCAGGCGGCGGGGGGCGCGGACAGACAGGCACACGCGATGCTGCGGCTCGCGCTGTGAGGACGGAGTAGAGGACGGTCGGGTTCGACTTTGTGCCTTGGTGCTCTTGTGCTTGTTGCCTCGAACGGCCGTGACGATGACGGAATGGCGGCGATGACGAAACGGCAGCGGGTGACGTAGGAGTATATATTTGCCTGGCGACAGCGCGCCACTGCGAGTGGCGCGCGGTCAGCTTAGTCACGATGGCGTCACCGCCACCGCCGCCGCCGCAGTTGCGGCATAACCGTCGCGCCCAGCGCGGCACGCCGGCGGTGCTCCGCACGATAACCGATAACAAAAACTATTCGCTTTCCGAATAATGTGCCTTTCCAAATGTGCTTTCCAAATCATAGAAGTGTGTTTGTTATTTCCCAAAGAACGCCTAACAGTCGGTTCCTATTCTATTTTACATGCCGTCCCTTCCCTGAGAACACCTACCTACTCCTCCACACTCGCCCAACCATGCTCCGCGTCCACCGGTCCCAGCCCGCCACCGCCCTCTAACTTCTCTGGCAGCTGGATACTCCGAAGCAAAAACGTAAAAATTCGCATCAGTTCCTTGAACTGCGTCTCCGTCAGCGGCACTTCCGCGAACCGCGCCTCCTCGTACCCGTCGATGAACTGGGACGCCAGATCCCGGTCGATGTTGACGTAGTTGCTCAAATGCGCGGCATAGTCCCGCAGCGACATGCCCGCCTTACGCTGCAGCGCGGGATGTATGCCCCACGCCTTCTCGTCCAGCAGCTTCACGCTCTCCATTAGCACCTCGACGTACGGCACCTGTGGAAAGTCCAGGCCAGACTGCTTCGGCGATGGCAGCCCCGCATGGCACACCGTGTCCCCCGGCTGCAGCATCGCCTGTATCATGCGGCATCGCCGCAGTTCTGATACTATCTCGTTCGCGCAGCGCCTTGGCAAATCGTGTCGTCCCGGTACGTATCGTTTCGGAATATCAGCGAGCAGCACCCGCACGCCGTACAGTCGCGTCAAGTACAAGATGAGCAAAACAACTGCGACCGTAAAGTACGCTGCCGCGACAATGATCACGTCATATATTTGCTCTTTTCGCAACGACTGTGCAATTATGTCTGCCGGAGAGACAATCACGAACCCGCATGTGAAGAAAACAAGCGCAAAAAAACTGCATCGGTACAGAAACCGCGACCACCTGTCGGACAAAATCAAACCTAGCGCCATGTGCTTGCGTTCACAAAAAGGGAATTTTTTTCGATGGTTATCGAGCGTGCGGCCATATCACAATATCCATTCGGCTGTTATCGACATTTGTGGATGGCCGGTCAGATTGACAATCAATTCAGAAATTCTGTGAAGACCAGAAATATCGCACACCGGGTAAAGTCCTTATAAAGTTTGACGATTTTTAGTGTAAGGGGTCAATCTAAGCTCTGATAGGCAAGTGGTAAACTGTAAACCCGCCAGTCTCTCCGCTTTGAGCTCGAAAGTACGATTCATCTTGCAGCCTGATTCGCAATTCTCTTGCGCAAGGATCCATGCGATGAATCTGCTCACACCTTTATCGCCTTCAAAGCTTTACAATCTAATCAGATCTCCCCCCTTGCGATCCGCAAGTTCAAAGTCCTTGGCCCACAAGAACAAGTCATCTTCTCCCGGAAACAAGGAAACCAAATCGCGAGTGGGTGCCCGCAATGCTACGACGTTCTACAGTAACGACGACGATGTCTTTGGTGATGCTGATCAAAAACTGAACACCTCGAAAGTTGCAGAAGAGTTTGAAAATCTGCTGGTATGTATCAGAGGATAAACTGCCTACGTCGTGTCTCTTGCTAAGTTAAGTTCGCACACAAATAGGACTGTCGAGGTGTTCCCGAAGATATCCGACAGAGACTTCGCGGTCTTGAGATCCACGTCAAACAGAATTTAATTAAAAGTAGGCGCGCACATCGCTCGCCGTCGAAATCAATCAAGATCAACGAAGGCGCCACTGGCAGAACCAGCAACAACCCCTTGACGTCCCCTCAGCCTCCGCTCTCACCCGCGCATTCTCCTCGCCGTCATTTACCGGGAAATATTCAATGGTCTCCAAAACGCTTGCGACATTCTAAGCGACCTAATTCTGACAAGGAGCATCCCAATCAGCTCGTCCTCAATGGTCCCAAGGAGTTCGCGGAGTATATCTGCAAGGCAGAACTTTTGGAGTTCGCTATCGAACAGATTCGTGACCTGAAGTTAAATTTACGAGGTGAGGAGATTCAGTGGGCCCATCACTTCTTGCAAGCCGGTGGCGTTGATGGACTGTGTCGATCAATCATTGAAATATCAAAAATGGACTTCAGGTATTAATTCTCTACAGTGGACTGACTACTCTGTTCTATATTTAACGCTTCTTATATTCACTTGCAGAGAAGAGTTGCATGATGGAATGTTCCGCGAGCTCATGAGTTGTATGCGTATACTGAGCTCACTAGAAGTATGTCTCTCTGCCATTTCGAGGCTTGGTTAATATTCTGACAATTTCAACATGTGCAGTTGGGCCGGGAACATATACTGACAGTGGTACCGACATTATTCCCCGCTCTTGTCGATTTTTTATTTTCAGATAAGCAGCCTGTGTTCTTCGCTGACAGATCTCTGATTATCATGCTGTTTGGTAGGTCTAGGTTGTCCTCTATTCTGCATTCAGTGCTAATTCTCTCCCTTGTTTGGCAGTATCGTTCATGAGATCTTCGCCTCCACAAAAGCGGAAATCCCGAGCAAGCACAATCCTAGGATATCTCGAAGATCCTACAAAACCAGAGAGCCAACTTGCTCCTGACTTCATTGAGATCAGCCATGTCCGTAGACCATACAAGAACTGGTGCACGGAATGTGACAACGTTGTTGGGGATGCTTTTTGGCTATTCACAAACGTCCACGCAGAAATTAACCTGCTGGTCTCTTGTACTGTCGATGACATATATGGATACAAGGAAACAAACTTGTCATCGCCGGTGCGTGGTCCGATAGGAGTCATGGAGTGGGACACCATTGAATATCTCGGACTCCACATTGAGCTGTTCAACCTAATCCTTTCGTCCTTCAGCTCTCCACAAGAGCGAAACGTGCTAAGGGAAAATATGCGCCTGAGCGGATTTGAAGACATTGTCAGCGAGTATCTCCGGACAGCTACCAACGAAAGCTCTTTGCGTTTGAAATCCAATCTAGAATATATGATCTCTCTCGCGTCCGTGGACGGATGGGACATTGACCAAATGAGATTCGGGGATCCTGAGGAGCTAGACAATGATTTCTCTCAGGGGAACGACAACGACGCATACAGGAGTCACCGGCTCGAAATGCTGCCGGCCCTGCCGGAAATTCGCCTGGAGACATTGATCTCCGAAGAACTGTTTAGTTTGCCTGACTTCGATTTGGATGATATGAGCTAGTTGCTGGTATTTGTTTGTAAAATGAACTTGCTTATTTCGGCGTAGCTGGTTGGACTTTGCTCAGGCTTTATTGCGTATAGTTTTAGCTTCATCTGTATGTATGTGTATATTAATAATATTTACAAAAAATTTCATGCCAGCAGACGTGCGTCAATAATAAGGTGCTTTCGAAGTTGCTGTATCTTATCGCATTGCTGTTTTGTGAGACTGGTGTCTGCTATCAGAAATAATCCATCGTATCGAAGGTCCGACATCGCCACGATCGACATATACAGCTGCGCTCTTTTTTCATCAATCGATAGGCCCACAGTGGGACTATTCCGACAGTTAGCAGTGAAACAAAAAAAAGATGTTAGCTTAGTTAATGAAACATACATGGCTCGTTCAAGCAATGCCCAATCTAGTTCGTCCATGTTCATTTCCCACACGCCACCCCATTTGCCGATCAGAGCGTTATCGGCCTTCAGATACGTGATATGGTTGAGCAGCAATTCAATGAGAACAACTCGCACGACGATGTACTGCGGCACCCAGCCGGGCAGAATGCCGACTGCCTTTGCGAGACAGACCAGTTCTTCCTGCGAACACCGCGGGAGCGTTCTGCGCAATAAGTCTTGCGTTGCCGCAGTACTGTCAGTTGTGTTGTTCGTCGCGTTGTTCGTCGTTGAGGCGGATGTGTTGTCGACTCTCCGCTTGGAAAATACGGCACGAGCTTGAGCAATTGTCTGTTCCCAGTTCGTGACAAACTTGGCCCTCACGCCGTCCGCGAGATCTAAAGACGTTGCCATTCGGGGCAGAATCCACCGTGCAACAAGCGCGTTAAGACCCACGAGCGACACGCCTAAAGGCAACAGTCCTGGCGAGAGAGCGCGACGTAGAATTTGAAATTCCGCACGAGAAAGCTCATGGGGGTCCGCGATGTAGACGTCCAACTCCTCGTTGGTGCGCGCGTTAGGCCGCTTGGCGCCGACTGCTTTCTTGACAGCGGCGGCAAGGTTGACGGCAATTTTGTTGGTTTTGTTAAAGCAAACATCGCTGGCGACGACAGAGGAGACGAAGGTGTTGAAGGTTCCAGACGGAAGGTCGACTCTGTCATTAACGTCCTTTGCTATCCGCCAAATCGACCAGTAAAATTTGAGAACATCAGTAACATGTTTTGGAAAATACGCAACTTTCATGACTGCACTGTGTCTTGTTAAGGTCGGAATACCGATATTCGCGTTCACTCTAGACTTCGCAGCCGTACTATCACCGCCAACTGCGTCGTCCATATTCACGACCCAATGCTGCCAATTGATCAATGGATAAGGCGGTTTAATCTTCGACGCTCTTACCGTATACGCAAGAGTCGAAGTCTGTCCTGCGCTCGACGTAGGCTCACTGAAGAAACCGAGATAATGACTATCCGGTGTCGGGATGGTGCGGTTAACGCCAGGATACTGTGCGGACGGGTATGCCTTCTGCTTCGGTATTGGGACCCCCTTCGCGGGAAGGTCATCCACGACGTGCTTCTCTGTTGAGGATATCACCTGTGCCGAGACCGAAGAGTACCAATTTTGGTTGAGAGACGGCAGAGACCGGCTCCGTGGACAACATTCTTGCATTGCCCTCCATCCCCGGAGCCGTTGCAGATCCGCAATAGACGAATTCATGACCTATATGATGTCACTGCTCCCGCTGCATTGAACACGGCTATTATTTGTATTGTCCAGCGCATATAGATATGGTTGAATATTTCCGAGAGGATAAAATCACTGATCCCGGTCGCGGAGTTGGTAATGAAATTCTTTGGGAATAATCCAAAATTGGTTTTACACCTTCCCTGTAACTGACTGCCCACACATATTCACTTCACTTCCATATTTTGATCACACCCAAATAAGAGAACCGCCTTCTCAGCAGAAACCACGACGGAAGCAGTCATGTCCGCACCAGAACCGGGCGAACCGTAAGTCTAGCAAAAACCAAGCTGGCAGTTTCTTTCTCTGACGAATCCTGGTTTAGAGGGTATGTCAACCCGCGAGGAATTCCCCAAGCGCCGTTCATAGAAGTCGTCGAAGATTATGTGAGAGGACGGGATCAAGTCGAGTCTATTTTACAGTCTTTCCAAGAAATGCTAAGGTACGTCTGATGACGATCGCTCTACATCTGACAACATGTTCTGGAAGCTAACACCATCTACAGCAAATACAAATACATGGTACGGTACACGGGACGGCATATAGCAGTATAAATTGAAGACTAAGCATCATGCACAGGAAATGAGCACACTCCGCCGTGCGTCTGGACTCCGTGACAAAATCCCTGATATCCAGAAGACCTTAGACACAGTTTTATTCCTCGACTCAAGACGAGTACGCCTACCTTCTATCGGTCTTGCATAGAGACAGTTTTAGTCTCGACAGTGATACTGATAACTCACCCACTCTACCTAGAGCTCGGATGACCCTAAATTAGGAACAACATTTGAATTGAACGACACACTATTCGCGAAGGCTACAATCACGGCATCGGATACAGTGAACCTATGGCTCGGTGTAGGTCTACAGCACTTTTCGTTCTACATATCTAATTTGCACGTTTCTAATCTGATTTTTTTGTTTGCCTTTGTTGCTACAGGCGAATGTCATGCTCGAATATCCCATCGAAGAAGCTACAGATCTGCTCAACGCTAAGCTTTCGTCTGCCAAGGAATCGCTGAAACTGTGCGAAGAAGATCTCGAGTTCCTCCGTGAGAACATTACCACAGTCGAGGTAAACACCGCTAGGGTCTACAACTGGGACGTACAAAAACGAAGGGAGGAGCGTGAAGCGCAGGCCGCGAAGCAATGATGACCTCCATTTTGCATCCACCATTGTACTGGCGTTCTCCGAGAAGCCTTATTTCCTCGGTTTGTATTATATTGTGCAGAGAGAATTAATTTAGCAAAAAAGGTTGTACAAAACGTAAATGCATGTGTCTAATAGCAATCAAAAAATACGACAGAACCATCACAGAACATTGTCACAGATATGATAGAAGCATCACTGATATTATAGGATCATGAATACGAAACAATAACATCACTCAACGTCGTTTTCTAATAATTTGAACAGCTCTCCCAACACACGCGTCGGATTAACAGTGAGCCCGTTGTGCAAAAACTCGCTTGTAACCCACTGTCGGCAACCTTGAATCTGCGCTGCAGCCTCTACCGACAAGTCCAAGTCAACATAGATATCATTGTAGTACGATACGGCAGATACCCTTGCCGTAGTCTTATTCAGCGTCTCAGTATCATATAGATTCGGCCAGTCTGTTTTTGCAGCTAGGATGTCGGCAACACCTTTAAGTGATCGCAGTTCCGCGTAGTCATCGAACATTGACTTGTAGATCTGAATTTGTAATTCACACCATTAGCCATCATTTTTCTTCTCACTTCTCAGCATATTACGCTTCAACTCACCATCTCGCCCGTGAAAAAAATTGCCACCTCTTGATCCTCTAAAGCGGACACGGAATCCCAGTTGAAATACTTCGCAAATCCCGAGCGTAGTCGTTCTGCGGACCAGTTACTAGCTGTCCTATTGGCGCAGCTGTCAGCAGTAAATCCAACTAATTGAAACAGTCGTTCTGCTAACCCTTGACAATATATGGCTTCGTGAACGCATGCGTACAAAATATTCGTATCGAATCCTTGCGCGTTCTCGATTCGACTTCTGGTATTATATGTGATCTCCCCAAACGTTTCTATATCAAAACATGCCTTGGAAACAAGTTCTGTCCTCGCAGCCAAATGTTAGAAATTCGGGCAATACAGACGGGGAGGTATGATGACTCACGATGCACGCTATCTAAACCCTGATGACGTCCAAAATCTAATCCTAACTGCTGAAATCTCTCTACGGAGAGAATGCCACCGTTCGGAAGAACGACT
Source organism: Lipomyces sp. NRRL Y-27488 (assembly GCA_030556275.1). Taxonomy (NCBI): domain Eukaryota; kingdom Fungi; phylum Ascomycota; class Lipomycetes; order Lipomycetales; family Lipomycetaceae; genus Lipomyces; species Lipomyces sp. NRRL Y-27488. Next base: position 144,469 of record JAKTPS010000002.1, on the reverse strand, counting down.
TTATTTGTGGCCAGAAATGCAATGATTTTGCGTACCTTTTGCACATCTTTCGGGAACTTCGCATAGTACGCCTTATTTCGTTTCATTACTCGCTCTAGGATTTATTTGGTTAGAGGTCTGATACAGCATTTTTCAAACAAAAGAGTCATAGAAGAGAAAAAGAATGAGAACGCACTATACAGGGCTTCATAGACCTCATCTGGACCATCGACTAATGGGGGCACGCCTCCGGTAATCAAGACATCTTTCAGACTTGCCGGGCTAGAAAATTAAATGGTCAACACTAAGAATATTCTAGGAACGCTACCAAACTCAGCACATACTAAAAGGATAAATACGTAATAGCGCAAAATCCCCCTATACCGATTATAAGCCAAAAATTCAGTTTTCGGAAGTAACAAGCCAGTTAAATTATACCGAAAGACTGTCCTAGAAGCGACCACCTCTTTTCCTGAGCGTTCTTCAATAATTCTTGTCTGATTTCTTCACAATCTTTGACAATGCTGTCAGCTCGGAATAAAGCGAGATAATCCGCTTTTTCTTGATCGGTTTCTGTGAGAAAAATAAAAAAATATGATTAGCTGAAATTGCTTTTTACATCAACGCACGCTCGTACCTCTGGCTTTTAGGGTTGAGTATGATATCGGCGTACTATATCCAGTTCCTCGTTGGTCTAGGTAAAGTACCTAATGCTTCACTGTTAATGTCCATAGACAGCGAATTTCTTAAAGTAATCAACAGGAACTACCTGAAAACCTCGGTCTAAGAGTTCCTTCGTTCGACCGGACTTCGACAACGGTGCCTCGCCTTTGATCTATATCAGAATCTTTGACGGCAGCTCACTATTTTCGTCTTGCACTAACTCACATTCAAATCCAGGTCCTCCTTGAAGATATACAACTGATTTGGCAGCGCCATCGTTAGATCCTCGGGAAAATGGCTCACGGAAACACAAAAAGAACAAAACAAAGAGAATTGCCATACTGTACGGTCTTGTGCATGTATTCGGATCATTCTCGTCGGCCTCCTCAATTGGCACCACCCGCCGCGCAAAAACACTCAATCGCTCTGAGTGCGCGGAATTCTTGTAGTCCAAGGGTACTTTAAATACATATTCAAATGTCCGAATCCCTGAATTGGATATTATTAGTCAAAGGCTTGCTATTTGGAAAAAGCAAGGAGCAGGCAACGTCCGCAATGCACTGTCAGCTCTCTTTGTATCTGGTTGTAGTTTTACCTTGGACATGATATGAGTCAACAATTTCAAAGCTTGTCATAATATATGACTATTGGCACATAGATTGAATAGATTTGAGTATTCTTGAGGTCGGGATATAACGAAGACATATACAATATTACAGGGGTTCCCATAACTTTTACTAGTGGTGAGGTCAAACTCTAATTTGACATCTTTGATAGAAAGTGGTTAATGTCATGGGGACCTGCAATTTGCAGCAGATGTACCATGTAAAAGACGCTGAGCTGCAGAATAGTCGATTAATGACTATGGCTTCATCCGGTAAGTGAATCTGGAATTTCTAGAAGACCTTGGTCTCTAATGCAAAGGTAATGTTATTCGTTGTTAGGCATGAGAAGAGTTACACGGAAACCACTATTCGCCAAGATGAATATTCCGTGTCCTAATTAACAGATCTTATACGCTTATTTCCTTGCAGGATATAATAATGTAATAAGAATGGATGCCAAAGAGACGACTGAAGAGAATCGAAAGTTCCATTCTATTCTGTCGTGCGGAGGACAGAGCTTCCATTCACACGCTTAGTGCCGCACGAATTGTGGTTTAAAGTTGAGTTTCCTTTAGTACAAAAACCTATGATGTTTTGCGTTGGAATGATTAACGAAGGATTTGCTTTCAATAAATGAAATCAATGTTGCAAGCTCGGATTATCCATGGTTTGATTTCAAGGAAAATTGAGAATGGCTACTCACGTGACTCTTTTACAAGGTCTTGAAATTTTCATTTCTCCCAACTCAGTTCAGTCGCGGAAACCTGCGGTTCCGCCTTCGAAGCCTCTATGTTTTCCAGTTCTAATAATGAGGTTTATGATCAGGACGCCATTGTCTGTACGTATTTGTTGCTTTGCTGGGCGAATGAAAAAGGCTGATAAGTCTGGGCAGGCAACAATGGCTGCAGCTTGCCGTGGAAAGGTCTTAGCAACCGCTCGGCACTTATCTACCAGCAGAGCATGCCTCAAGAAGGAACCGACGACAAAATCCATGCCTGTTATTAGTGGAATAGCTGAATTTGGCGATTTTACTACGTCTAAGAGTGTAAAACAAGTGTTTAGAAATGGCGACCGACAAGAAAAGCAACCACAAAAATTCCCGAGGAATCAACATGGTTCAGTATGGCCACGCCATAATTCTGAGCAGCCTGGCGATGGTTCACGAAAGCCACCAAGATCATTGCCGAGGTCAGCTGGGTCAACTGTGGCCTTTGATAGGACTGAAAGGATTGGTCCACGGACAGATAGTCGGGAACCTCAGGAGGATGTCGAAGACCCAATGGAATTCAAATTTTCGTCCCGTGACGAGGAAATGGATTTCGAGAGTCTTTCCAGGCTGAACGCGAAGACGCGGCGCGATAGACCGAAATTCAGTCCACTGAAGAAGAGTCCACCTAAGAAGACCTTTGTGAAATCAAAGAAAGACTATGATTTTATAGATGACGAATTTGTGGAGTATGAAGTCAGGGAGACGAAGGTAACCAATTCTTTTGAGTGGTACATTATGCGAAGCTAACGCGTGTGTCTGGCAGAAAATGAAGAAGGTATGGCTAGTCGAACCTGAAGTGATACCCATCGTTATCCCGGCCTTTATTTCAATTTCAAATCTGGCCACACTTCTCGGATTACGGCCGAAATCTCTAGTAGACGAAATGAAGAAACTGGGCTTTGGTTCTTTTTCGTTTGACCATAGTATGTCTTTACGGCTGTTAATTCTCGTGTGTCAAGAAGGGTTGACTGACGTATTCGCTAGTACTGGATTATGATACAGCTAGTCTGATAGCCGTGGAGCACGGTTTTGAACCTAAGGCCGGTCAAGTGCGCGATATTTTCCCTGCGCCCTTACCACCGAACCAGGCCGAAATGCCAATTCGTCCCCCGGTTGTTACAATCATGGGCCATGTCGACCATGGCAAGACAACAATTCTAGATTATCTAAGGAAATCGTCGGTAGCTGCTTCGGAACATGGCGGTATCACGCAACACATTGGTGCGTTTTCTGTCAGCTTGTCCACGGGAAAGCAAATTACATTTTTAGACACACCGGGTCACTCCGCCTTTTTGAAGATGAGACAGCGGGGAGCGAATATGACCGACATTGTCGTACTAGTCGTCGCCGCAGATGACTCGGTGATGCCACAAACTATTGAAGCGATTAATCATGCAAACAATGCGAAGGTTCCGATTATAGTTGCCATTAACAAAATCGACAAGCCTGATGCAAATGTGGACAAAGTATACCAGGATCTAGCTCAGCACGGTATCTTCGTTGAAGGATACGGAGGAGATACTCAGGCCATTCCGGTATCTGGGCGTACAGGCCAAGGCATCGACGATCTCGAAGAAGCAATCGTAACTTTAGCTGAAATTCTTGACATAAGAGCCGAAGTTGAAGGCAAAGTCGAAGGCTGGGTGATTGAGTCGCAGAAACTGAAGGGCCGAGGAAATGTCGCAACAATGGTGATTCGTCGAGGCACATTGGCTTCCGGCATGCCCTTGATTGCGGGAGTATCGTATGGCAAAGTACGAAGTCTGCGTGACGATCGCGGTAACATTATCAAGTCGGCTGGTCCAGGACAACCTGTCGAAGTTGACGGATGGAAGGAAATCCCGGAGGCAGGAGATGAAGTTCTTACTGCCGATAGCGAACAACAGGCTAAAAGTGCTAGTGAATATCGCAAGGAGTTAGAAGATCAAACTAGAACAATGAAAGAAGTTTCGGCGATCAACGAGAGACGGCGAGTGGATAAAGAAGAGCACCTAATTGCGCTGGAAGAAAAGAAGTTAACAAATAAACATGATCACGCCGGAGTGAGTCAAAAGGAGTTCTTGGTCGATGCAAATACTGACAAAACGAAATATAAAAGCTTTTTATTGAAAGCCGACGTTAAAGGATCTTTGGAAGCAATTGAAGACGTTGTCGTTGCTATTGGAAATGACGAAGTCAAGTGCAGAATTATTCCTTCGGAAACTCCTATCGGACCACCATCAGACTCGGATGTGCAGCTGGCGGAAGTATCTGGAGGTAAGAAATGACTCCGACTCGATCAATGTCGGGCATTTTGTACTAATTGCTTGTCTTTACTAGCGGATATTTTATGTTTTAATGTGAAAGCCGACAAAGAAATCCAAGCGATGGCACAGAAGCATAACGTTAAGATACTGACTCACTCAATCATATACCACCTTCTTGAGGACGTGAAAACTCGAACCGCCTCACTTTTAGAGCCGATAATTCACAGGAAAGTTTTAGGCGAGGCGAACATCCGGTCAATTTTCAATTTTGCAGGCAAAAATGGCAACATCAAGATTGCTGGCTGCAGAGTCTCAAGCGGTGTCGCCAAGCGGAATCTCCCTGTTTGGGTGATGCGTGGCAAAAAGGAAATATTTCGGGGACCCTTGGATACGTTAAAGCAGGGAAAACGCGATTCTATGGAGATTTCGAAGGATTCCGAATGCGGCATGACATTCGGCAAGTGGGAAGGGTTTTTGGAAGGTGATGTTGTCCAATTTTACGAAGAGACAAAGGAGATGCCAAAATTGTAATTGGGGACATGTAGCCATGCTCTATGGTATTCTAGAGCCAGCGCATATTTGTACATACATACTTTTCCACCTTCCACCTACATACACTAATAGAGCAAAAAGTTTTATATATTGTCACTTATTACTGTATCATTCCCACTGAACGCCAACCCATTCTTCTGAATATCCAACGTTGTTCTTGTCTAGGTTCGATGGAATACAGTCTGTTTGGCATGTCGCGACAATAATTGTGCCCCACTCCATGCCTTCGGTCATGTCGACCACGCTGTTTTCTTCAAGAAACTGGATCGCGTAGGGCATAAGCTGCAATTCGAATACTCTTGCGGAACCGCACTCAGGACAGCAGGGGATTTGCGACGCATCGTAGCTGCCTGTGATCTTGTTGATAAATAACTTTCCGACATTGTCCACCTTCGAATAAAGAAGAGGCGTCCCCCTGCGTTCGTATCGCACAACTTGTTCCGGGTTTTGAGATACAATATCAGCAAACTTTTGAAAAACTTTGTCAATAGTACTACTGCTTTCCGGTATCGCAGACCACTCGTCAGGTCCATCGTTACTACTCGATCCTCCGTCGTCTGGCAAAAGTGTGAACCGTTGATCGACAGCTTGTCCTCCGTCTTTAGATAAATACTCGTTCTCCACGTATAAGAAGTAGGACCGGTATGCAAAATCTAAATGAAGCGGCCAAGCTTCACGTGGAACGTCCACCGTCGTTTTCTTCTGATTTCCGATGTTGGTGTTCTGGAGCGCAGTGCTCACCTTTTGGATTTCGTCATCATAATGTGTGTTGGTGGATTCGTTCAGTTGCTGCTCAGCATTCGCGGAGAACAAATTGGAGCTGTCTCCAAACCCGCCGCCAAACAACGCATTACCTAAATCCACGGGCACTTGACTACTGCTACTTCGTGTCGAATTCAAGGCTGCAACTTGCTGCGCGGCTTGTTCCTTTTTCCGCTCCGTTTCCTTCTGCTGCTTTAGTGCAACGGATCGCATTTTCTCCTCGTCTCGCAACACGCCACGAAACGCTCGTATTGATCCCAATTTCCGTCTGCAGTTTTTGTGCTTACAGGCAAATATATAGATAACCCGCTCGTATAAGGTATCTTCGAGAGCAGCGTAGGCCTGCAAAAGAAGTGGCATCAGCTCGCTGCAGGACTTGCATCGAGCCAACGCGGCAGATGGTGGCGAGTCTGGATTTAGCCATATCTGTATCAAATTTTGTTAATACTGTTCTAGGCAGCGACCTCTCTTTCAAGAAATCTAGCTTATGCTTACAGGACGTCCACCTATCCGCGTGTCAAGTGCCGTTGCTGTATCATCACCCGGCTCGTCAGGATAGCCAAGTAAAACTGACGTCTTCCCGGTAGCCGACGCGGACTCCATGGAGATATCCGAATCGCTCTCGTAGTCGTCGTCAGACATTTCGTTGTCGGGAGCTGAATTACAATGAAAGAGATACTCGAACACTTAACCAAGGGCACTGCAAAATCAAGAGAATTGTTGACTCGAGATAGAGATTTTTTTCAGGGGTTACGTCCCATTTTTTTTGAACTCCCAATTAAATCTACTTTACAAATATAGGCAACTACAAAAATCCCGAGAAATTGATTAACATTAAGAGCGTCCCAGTTAATAGCGTCTATTCACAAAACAGCAAACCAAAAGGCTGGTATAAAGTACCGTACTTTCACGAGATCATAGCCAAACACTCAAATCTTATGTACGATATACTCAATACCAAAATGCTAGCTCTAACGGCTTGCGATCTCGCTATAGCGTCGCAATGATACTTCATGCCGATGAACCAAGTCGATTATCCAAGCAGGAATTCTGTTTTCTTGCATTCACTTGATGAATGTTTTATCCAAAATAAAACTTGACCGCATGAACTGCAACATTAAATCCAAATAGGCTCGCTAGATATAATACCTATTCTATTGTTAATGATGGCCCTGAATATTCCATTGAGCATACACATACAAATATCACAGGTATAGGAAACAAAATATACTCCGTGCGCTCCAAGAACGGCAAGGCTAAGAAAAAGTTAGATATTTAAATTATGCGTAGTCAGAAGAAGCATGACTTACAACTGTATCCTAGATACGTGATGATAATATAATACGAAAAGGCTCCGAGATATAATGAGTTACCAAGAAGTAATGAAAACCTATCAATAGATCAGTATGACAGTACTTTCCAAGGTACCAGCGCAAGCATTACCAGTTGTCTCTCAAGATAATTGGCAGCATCACAAACTGCACAACATAAAGACAAAGCCAAATTATCAGAAATGCATTGCAGTGCACGTCAAAACAATATCTAATCGCAATATATTAGTATTCCAACTGTGACTCCGGTGTAAGACAGAATGTCTCGAAACTTACGCCCATTCGAGCTTCGAATCTTGCTGCGTCATGCTCATGACACCTCGGCTTGCTCGCTGGCGAAGAAATTTATTCACACAGAACCATGCAATTGTTGCAATAGCTGCTCCAACTAATAAGAAATCTACCAGTACTATATCGAACATTAATCTTATAATCGGAAGAACTCCTGGTGAATACGCCACGCCCCATGCGACCGCAGCAAGAAGTAGAAATCCAGATAATAATAACACAAATGACGGATCATCGCGCGCCCACGTATCTTTCGTTTCTGCTATAGAGTTAATATCTGGGCATACGTCAGATGGCCATCTGTATAAATTTATGCCTACGTTTCTGAATATAACGGTCAGCGATAGGAAAATGAATAAACACCCATCAACATCACACAGCAGACTGACTTACTCTATAATACATCTGTCTGTACACTTTCTTCGGAGAGATGAATAAATAGCATATCTCCCATATCGCTGTTTCGAAATCCAGCGTCGGGGGTTTCAATAGCCTGATATGCATCGAGTCAGTTATGTGCCCCACATCAGCGGCACCATAGAGTCGCACTTACCTCCGCAAGACAACTGGAACTCGCAGCGACGTCCAGCTCGGATAATTTGAGCTGCCATTTCTGTTGAGTCTCTGGTGCCGCCTAGACGACGAGACCGAGGAGGTAGGAGATGGTGGAGTGAAGTCTCCGGCGTGGTCCTCCGATACTGGGAGTATAGACATTGCCGACGTCATGTCGACATTGCTCCGAGAAGGCGATAGGGCTCGTCGGATTGCAGAAATAGACATTGACAGTAATTCACCCAACTGATGTAACACAATTGATTATCAAAAATGAATTGAACACAATGGCAATTTGACTACGTTAACTGTTATCCATGACGTGCGGCGAGGAATAAGAACAGCCGAAGGACAAAACTTTAATTAACTTATGACCCCAGAAGCAACTGTCGAACATATGGCACAACATAATGCGGAACAGCAGCATCCAGAGAAATTCCAGAGATTAATCGATTGGGTTCAATCAAAAGGCGGATATTGCTCTCCAGACCTCGTCTTTAAGATATGTACGGACTTACTGCGGTGTCTTTGTTTTCTTAGATATGTACTAAATTTCTATGATTGTATGTAGCAGCTGGAACCGGATCGACTGCACATGCAAAGTCTCAAATTCGGGTGGGAGGTGAAATTAGTTCATCTCGACTACTCGCATGTCCGTTGTCTTTGGTTATCGATTATCCAACTGCTGCAACACACATATGGGGTAGCGAAGACGCCTGGCTGCTGCAGCATAGGCCTGAGGTAGCCATAAGACTATTTCTATGCCGAGAACGATTGATCGGCGAAGCAAGCGAGTGGTTCCCGTATATCGATGTTCTTCCCGAAAATTTCGACACTCCGTTGTATTTTACGGAATCCGAACTGCAGTACCTTACAGGGACGAACTTGCACGGTGATATAGAGGACAGAAGAAAGGCATGGCACGCGGAATGGAAAGACGCACTTACATTCCTTCCACCATCCAACTCGCCGAGTCCAACAGACTTTACCTGGAATGTATATCTCTGGGCGTGCACTGTTCTATCATCGCGATCCTTTCCTTCGAAGATCGTGATGGGAACAAAAGAGGAGTCATATCCAGTTCTGATCCCGCTAGTCGATTCACTAAATCATAAGCCTCTGACCCCGGTTTACTGGAGTGGGCTAGACGGGGCTTTCTCCATTTTCGCGGCGGCCACTATTGAAAAAGGCCAAGAAGTTTTCAACAACTATGGGCCTAAAGGAAACGAAGAACGTAAGTTGATATCCGCCGTCGTCGATAAAACGGGTGGTGCTAATGCATTCAGTTTTAATGGGCTACGGCTTTTGTCTTGAGAACAACAAATTTGATCTTGTTTCCTTGAAAGTACGCAGGTCACTTCTTGATGGCGACAAAGAGAGACTGATAGAAGCGGCCGGTATCACGGAAGAGATATTTTACTTATCAGCCAGCCAACCACTTCCGGCAAAATTATATGACTTGTTTCGGATTCAATTTGCGAGTGACGCGGAAACGATCGACATGCGGGACAGTATGGATGTGCAAGAACAACAAGTACACACCTCCATTCGATGTGATTTGGATGCTCTTGGGCGATTGAAAGCAGCGATAGCTATGAAGATGTCACAAATCCGCGTCCCAACTATTGAAGATCCCACATGGAGAGAACGTAACATTACTATATACATTTCACGGCAGCTCGAAATTCTGAAAGCCGCTCAACTTGAGATTTACAGGAAACTGCATGATCGAATCAATTTTGGTTCTGCTGACACCAGTACGATAGCGGAACTTCAAACTAATGTGTACGCGGAAATGACAGCAGTAGGCTTCAGTCTAGATACCGTCATGACCGAGCGAAGTTTCGATCCTTTCGCGAGGGCAGTCGGTGCGGTATTTGGTTCAGCAGAGGTTTCCCAGCTTCGCGAAGACGATGCCGAAGATCAGATTCTAGTACTATTCCTGGTATACCAACTATTGTCTTACACGGAGGAATCACAATGGTCTACATGGCTGGAGAAGATGAAGCTGAGATATGATGTCAGTGCTATTGACGAGGACTTTATAGAGGATTTTGAAGGGATGCGTGGCGAGCTAATACCAGCGCTCGCCCAACAAGATCCGGATATTTTCTCTCTGGAGAGTTGGACCGCACGAGATCTGGCGTGGGCGGCTAAAATTGTCGACGCGGAGGGGGTGACCGTCGCCATGGACGTGGAAAACACCCCGGAGTATTGGATTATCACAGTCTGAACAGCTGAAGAGTAAATAGCTAAAATAAATAATTTATTACAAATTACTGAAAGTTGCATAAAACGTTAACATTCGTTAATCGTAGGAGACACTCAAATATAATATACATGACCCGTCCAAATTCTATACGCCAAATCACCCAGTTGAATATGCCATATGCCGATATCACTTATGATATATATGAAATGAAGAATTATACTACTATTTCTTCTGCAGCGGTCTGCGTAGTTCGTTCCTTGAACATTTCGCTCACACTACCGCCAACATACAGGGAGAGCATCTTTTCTGTAATTGGGACAATCTTGCACTTGACCATTCGCTTTCCAGTGCGTTCGTATGCTTGAAATCTATGACAGCCTCCAAACCTAGCAATATTGGTTAGCCTCAGCTCCTACTCTTATTCAAACGGTGAACTAACCCAAAATACCAGTCTTTTCCATCCTTTCGTACTCTGAGCACGTCGATTGGAGGCAATCCGTCGTCATCGGCGTCCGGGTCAGCAGAGTTCTTCAGCGTTTCGATCATCCTTGTGATCTTCTCCTCGTCGAGCACCGGCACAATTGGACGGCGGATTGATGTCAATGGAAGAAATGAGATACGGCTCATTCCGCCAGTTTGAATAGATGACATTGCTGCACTATCACTGCTTTACTGTCGCAAAGGAACACCACTGAGATCCTCGATTTCGATTCTAGCTCTGCTTTTGCGTGCCGATTATGGTCGTGACAATGAATATTCCCATAGGCTCCTAACGACCACAGCTGGAGCTGTAAAAATGACAGCAATTTATTAGGCTGCAAAACCTGGCAAGTGATGACAAACACTGTCTTTAAAGGGCGACCTGATTTCTCGTTAGAAATCTCGATTTTGATTACATCTCCCAATTTGAAAGAAGTGCTAGGCCCAGGCTTTGAAGGACACTGCTTCAGACCCTTATTAAGCACAAAAGAGATGACTGAACAAGAGCCGCACCTACTTCACTGATCAAAGTCGCGACACGAACTAGATGGCTCTGAAATCGATCGCTTTCCAATTTATAACCAAGTCGAACATCCAAATGGATGGCTATATTCCACGAAGAAAGCAGTATTAATTACACAGGCACTGCAAAGGCTATAGCAAACCTTTGCTGTACGCGTACATACATACATGAATAGCCCATTGCTGCAGTGCCTGCGAAATTTCCACGCCTAGTCCACTGAGAGAGAAGGCAGGGAGCGCATGTTCATACGATAGGAATACGCAGATCAAACTTATGAGCTGACAATACCGTCATCGCAAACCGACAGCCGAGCCCGAGCACCTGCAACAATCCGAAGACAGTCATTTGACCAGGTTACCCAGTGTTTTCGTCGGACAACCAGTCCGATCTGGAAGGTTTCAATGCCTGTTGCACCGCAACTGTGCCAACTTGGCCCCACTCAATTCAATGCCAGTCTATGATAACTTACAAATATATCATATTAGCTAGCCAACTATGATATGTTTGCAGAAGCCCATATTGTCCAACTAATTGACACCGAACAAGGCATGGGAGAAACGGCGAGACATGTAAAATGTTAAAAACGCACATCCCACTTTTGGAAAGACGATGCTCTGAGACAGACCAGCCGCAATATTACCCGCAGCGGACGATTCTTTTTGCTTATGATCGTTCATATTATTTTCGATTATCAATTGTCTTCTTTTCAACTAATTAGGAAGCATAGACTGCGAATGTGAATTTATCTGCTTCTTTGTTGGATTCTTGTGATGCTATACCCGTCTGGTCGGCAAATTCAAACTCGACGAAGTATAGCGTTAATTAGTTAATGGTGTAAAGCTAGACAATGACAAGCGTGCGGCGCTTGATGGCCAAAGTTACGAAGAGACATATTGTGGTTTCGGCGGGCGACGGCAAATGCCCGATGCCGAAAGTATATGTACAATAGACTTCCATTTGAGGCTCAATTCCGGCATCACAAGTTCTCGGCTGGCAAACCTGTGAGAATGACGGAAGTCTTTATCATAAACACGAACAGGTCTAGTTGTTGGAAGAGCTGAACGTAGATAATGAAATAGAAAAAGAATTACTCGGAGACTTTATAATAAGCTCGACATTTTTGTAATAAGATCAAATACAGGGGATCACATACGCAGGCGACAAATTAGCGAAATATATCCAGGCTAGCGGGCAGTGCACACTGCTTCATTTCAAAATCTTCGAGATCTCTTTTCTTCTTCAAAGAAGAAGCTGACAGCCGGTTGAGCTTCCATACCTGCCATTTAGACATACATCTTTTAGCGGTCGGGTCGAGGTAAACTGATCGAAGCAGTTGCAAGAATAGCAGGTCACTATGGCATTCGAGCAGCTCTGGGAACAAACCTGCGATCTAGTGCCGGACTTTGTGCTGCATGGCTTCGGCATCTCCATCGTATCATCGAAATTCACAGAATGGAGATGCGATGACAAATTCGAAATCTGTGGAGACCGTCCATCCTGCGCGCAAAGATATCCAATTTTCTGGCCGATATCATTTTAGCAGAGCTTAGAGGAATTTAATTGATAGGGGTTGTACCAGAGATTGAACCCAGCAGTGGACATTGGGAGGTTTGCGCCGCGGCAGTGATATTGTTTTCCGGATCTGACTGCCATATTGGGACAAAACACGCGAGATCGCGGACCGCGACAATTAGAGCGAACCAAAACCTGCTCGCCTGAGCGGTTGCTACGCACGGATCAGCGATGAATCCGGTCTCCAACGAACAGGTCCAAAAATACTTAAAGCCGCACAAGCATGAGTCAATTTCGGGCTTGGGCTCTCTGCAGGTTGCCCCTAGCATGCTAGCATGCTGGTTCGCACGTATCGGATATGACATGAGAGCATTAGTCGGAAGTAGCGCTAACCATTGCATTGCTCAGACTGGGCCTCTCTTGTAAATGTCCAAATTGCAATTGTGCGACGGACGACGTATGACACCAGAGTACACAATAAACGTCTGTGATGAGCTACCGCCTGTTGGGGGTGACGACGACGTCATAGAGCTGCGCCAAGACGGCTGTGGGCGAGTGGAGGCTGTCGCTAAAGCTTTCCCGCAAATTCTAGAAGAACAGAACTGGACCGTCATGCCATTTGCGGTTGTGTAAGCGGGCATGGCGCCTGAGTAACGGAATGTTTGTGAAAGATATCCGAAACCTGGCAGGCAAAAAAGTGTGTTCTCTCTGTCTGCTTTGTGACTTTCTACGGCCCAAACCCGCCGCACAGTGATTGAGGTGTAAGAGCGAACCTGCCAACGGGAACTACAACTGCAGGCAGGGGTGGCTGCAGCTGTACCTTCCCGCTCTTGCGTTCGCTATTCCGCTGCGGGCACCAATATATGCAGGCCAGTATCATTGTGGCGTCGTGCTCACTACAATGAATGGGCGTCTATTTTAGTTAGAACTACAGGACTCTCGATGCCCTGCGAAGCAGAATAATCAAGCTCGCAGCTCTCCATCTGACAATTGCTTCTATCATACGCTACTAACCACAGTCTAAAACGGAGAAATGCTTTACTTTTTGCAAATTTGACCCTTATGTTCTGTGTCATGAAGAACTAGAAACGGCCTACATGGACCTTGAGCTTCGGGGGCGTCGGGAACGTCGGGGCCCTGCCGGCGGCCCTTGCTAGCGGAGTCATCGCAATGACCACGTATTGGTCAAGTCTGTCCTACGGCGTATTTCCTATTTCGGCCGTTCGGCTTTGCTTACTTTGATTAAAGTTGCGTCCGTGTGAAGAGACCCTTGTGGTCGGAGCGCATATTTTTCCCGTTAATATTGTATACCGGTTCAACAAATCACAGATAGCCGAGTTTGCCATGCTATTTCTAACGAGCTCCGTCTAACGGGTTTGCATGAGAATATATTGAACAATTTTTACTACAGATTAAAAAATTGACAGAAAAATTGCCACTTGAGGCTAGGGAATGGGGCAAAAGGGAAGAGAGGAAGGCAGGGTTATGCGTGATTTGATACCAGATACCCAGATACCATGGTATGGTTTCGTATGATACGCATGGGCGCAGCTGCACTCACAAAATTATCCCTGAAACCAGGACACCCCAAATAAAGCCATTCTGCTAGATCTCTCAGCTCTGCCAAGAACACATCAAGAACACATATGCCAACGGACAATTATTTGGACGTGCAGACGTCCCAAACGAACGCCATACGGGGCAGTAGAATAAAGCGCCGAGTTTTGTTTCGGTGTATGTCGCGCGAGTCAATATAGGCTGCTGCACCGGTACAGAGGACGCCTAGCCCACGCAAACAATTCCACTGCGGAGATGGATAGAGCAACCCGAGAGCGGGCCGCTCCAATGGCCCCTTATGCCGGACCCCGTTAGGCTCACTGGCCAGCTAACTATATACGCACACACACAACTTTTTATTTTCAGCTTGCGCTTTCGGCTACCCTGTTTTTATCACGGTTTCCCGGCATCAAGCTTAAGTAGCAAACACCGAAAGTCATCTCAGGCCCAAATCTCTTGGCACGCGGACCGTGCTCCCGAATAAAGAATTTGGGACTATCAGGTGCCTGCAGACCGGCAATTATTGTATGTATGTAATGCAACTGCTTAGAACTCATCTTGCATGCAATTGTATCCTCTCAATGCTCTGTCAATTCGTCATAATTGTCTCAGTTTGCTTTAGGAGAATTGTGCGGTCTAGAGTGTCGCGGCCTGCAGAAAAATATGTGAACCATCGGTATGGGTATGGAGGTTTTTTGGGAAGACTGCTGAGATGAAGGCTTCAAGGGTTCTGTAGCACCAGCCATTTAGGAAGGAAAATACACTGCGTGATTCACTACATAATATTCCCACTTGCTGCTTGCGGGTTTAACTGGGTAGTCCGAAATGGCTGGCTTTTCTTTCATTTTCTCGCCTATGTATGATACTTTTATCTAATTGCCGACGCTTGGTCGTTGCCGTCTACAACGCACTTTGTCTCAACACGATGGAATTGCTAGGCTATTTAGCGAGCGTTTGATGATGTCAGCAAGAACGGGATTGGGTTTGCATCATAATCGCGGCAGTTCAACAATCTGCCCACGGGATTAATCGCTGTCTCCGCAGTGCTATATACACCACTATCTCCTGGAATTGAATTGGTGCCCAAGGCACCAACCAAGCAGGGTGATCACTCCTGCAGTTCAATAGCGATTGACTAGTGTATAGTCTTAGCGAACCACTATTATTACATCAAGGAGAAATTTCTTGTCGCTTTCGAGGGAATGTTTGTGTAAAGAATAAAAGGGCGGAATGGCCGCGTATTGCGCCCACGCTACGCGTCCTGCCCTTCTGGGACACATGTAGTAAAACCCGCCAAACTCCGTGCACAAAATTCTTGTCTAACGACCACTTTCATATCATAACAATGCAAAGTTGTCACACTCTTTCTTCCGAATGATCTGAAGTTCCGCGGAATATCCGCTGAGGAGCAACCTCTGACAAGGTGAGGAGGACCTGCTAGCGAAGCCTTTCTTGACGGGTGTCGATGCTCCCGACTTCGAGAAAACGTGGCCTCAGAGATCAAGTCAAACCGTCACAGCATATAGCGTCTACTAGCAATTTTGTTGGGGCGACTCAGCGCAATGTGTCTGCACCAAATGGCGGCGGCTACGATAAATGTCGAGATTCAGCAAACTAGAAATCATTCGAAGATTCGTCTGGAACGGGCACATAATTATCCAGTGCCGCACACCAAATTCTGGCCCGGACCAAGTTCTTTGCAGGTTTGGCTTGCTTGACGGCTAAAAAGACCCCTTTGTCGGAGATATCGTTCATGTCTGATGACGTATCAACAAGTTTTCGCACATCTGCGAAGGGGGTTTAATTAAGCTGACATAAGCTGTAGAGTAAATAAAACATGCCATTCACCTACGCCATATTTCGCGAGGCACAGATACACACGCGAGCGCATTTTTCGTCTCTGATAAACTCTGGACGTGCTCTCGAGGGTTAGCCGGTTGTCGACCGCGCAGCCATGAGAACTACATCGTGTACGAAAGGGGATGGGGTTCGGAAAAACTATTATGCGACGCCATCAAATAAAGTTCACGAATGGACCAAAGAAGAAGTGTTTTCCACTGACTTCCACGTGGCATCCGGCTGACTGCGGCGAATGTTCGAACTTGAACTGGCGTAGTTTTTCGGAACCTGATCATTGCCAATGCTAATTGACATGGCCTTCACACAAAACCGAAGGTGAACTTCTATCTGTCGAAAGAGTTATACCTCAAAAGTGGGACCAGTAAATATCGACTAAACTAAACAGTTGGGCAACTACGACGTTGGGTGTGAATAAAATGTCCGAGACTGAATTTCCAAAAGCACATTGAGGAGTTACCCTGCATCGCATGTCAGTGAACTTGGCGCAGCACTTCGGCTCAGTCCTGCTCCTGCTATATTTTCTAGTTCCTCATAAGGCGTAAGTGCACACTTGAGTCCATGGCCTTAATCGTATAGAGCTTCCAGTGGTTGCGCAGTAGTACGAGGGTAACCATTTAATCAGTTGTAGCGAACTAACAGGAAGCCCATTGGAGATTCCCCAGCGGTCACACTGTTTCCGCACTTGAGCATCTCTTGGAAGCATGAACAAATTTGCGACTCTCCGGAAGACGGAAGCTGAGCAACACGGGACAGGCTCTCTTCATCCTTCGCGAGGGCTCGGTTTCGGTTTCGCTTCGCTCATTCGCACGAGAGCGATTCGAGAGCTCCCACTAAAGAGACTGTCGGGTGCGAGCTTAGGACATCCAGTAAATGATATCGACGGTGAATGTCACCAGGGCCGGTAAAGTTAAGGGACGGGCCAACATGCACCGGTACACTGTGCCAGACTTGCGTTAGACTTCCCGCACTTGCATGAAATCCTGACGCCAATGACGACAGAGACAGAGAACAGGCGCAAAGTGGCGTTCGGGTTACTGCACGGTTGCAACCGACTTAGATACACCAAAGACACTTTCTTGCATTTCGGGCGGGGCGTCGGGCGCCGCTTAGGCAAGGCCCAGGCCATCTGGTCCGGATGTTGGTCATATGCAAGACATGACTATCAAGAGTGCGTCTTTAGGCAGAACTCTACTGGGGGACCGCTTTGCCTGATCCCTGAGAAACTTAAGCCAACCACTGCACGCCTACAGTCTACACCGAAGTCGCTCACTATCTTAAGGGTCGCAAATGAGAATTTTAGACGAGTCATTGAGACTTTCTGTTTTCAGCAGCAGAGGCTAGAGATCTTGCATACGATAGAAAACACGCAGTGTTGGACGGTTACCTGGGAAAGGCCCGGATGGCCTGTGCCGGAAAGCGGTAGAACGCCACTTACAATTTTGCCGGCCCGGAGGCTTGTTCAAGTGTTCATAGCCAACGTTGGCCGCCGTATCTTTGAGCGCTCTTTTGCGGGGAGTGGGGGATGTTGGCCGGGCCCTGGGTTATGGGGCTGCAATGAGTCTCCCCGTGCACCCTCTTGCCCGTAGTGTTTAGGTTCACGCCCCCATGGCCGGCTGTGGCTTCGAGGCTGCACAGAAAACCTCCTGTGGCTTTCATGGCTGTTTGCTTGTCAAATGTCGGCTTCTCTCCATACCAACTAAGAAGAAAACAGAAAGCAGATACTGTCCATGTGCAATAATGGTACTTTTTTCTAGTTACTGGAATTGATGACCCCGCGGTAATTGATCGGGTATATTAGTAGCCTATCGTTTGGAAAGATAGAGCTAGCCCAGAAACGATCGCAGCGACGGCTAGAATTGTCATCAAGTTATTTGGGCCGATTTCCACGGCATTTGGCATGTCTGGTTATCTGCCACTAGAAAATGCTAGCTCGAAGTGGAATGGCTGCCGCGGGACTGGGGCTTCGAAGCGCAGCAAGAGCCAGGCAGAAGACGCTGACGCTCGCGCCCTTCGCGCCCGGACTTTGCTTGCTTTAGATATGTGAGAGTGACGGATCGTGCCTATTTTTACCAACGCTCTTTTACCAGAAGTTCTCCGCCGAGGTAGTGAACGTCTTATTATCATATGTGCAAAGGATTCTTTGCGACGGTTCTAGGTGCGACGTAAAGCGGGCTGACAGGTGAATTGAAAATTACAGCACATCTGGTATCATATATGAAAAAGTGGCATTTGGGATCCGAACAACGAACGTCTGACCGTCGCGGCGAATTAATCACTCGAGCTCAGATGCTGCTCACAGATCTTTAAGACTTACCTTAGCTGTTCAGCGCAGTTCAAGACTACAGCAAGCAACCCAGGTCGGGCCATAGTGAAACTTCTCGGTTGAATAATAGCTCTGCCCCCCTGCTGCCAGCTGCGAATCGTTCGTCAGCATCGGCTGAGCAGGCTCAAGGAAGTGCCGCATTCTCGCTGAGCCTCCCGCGGAGTTTGGCGGGTTTTACTAGATGGCAGGCAGGAACGAGACGCAGAGACAAAACAGTGTATGTATGATATGTACGACGACGACATTTGGCGGATGTTGCTGTGTGTGATGGACCAGTGAAGACGGGAGCCGAGGCCGAAACAGGCAGGCAGGAACGCGGACTGTGCGCGGGCAAGGGGCGGGCAGGGCGAGAAACAGGGTTGGGGCACGCGCGGGTGACGGCGTCACCCAAAAGTGACGGGCCGCCTGTCACCGAACCGATGTTCGTGGCGCCAGCGGGCGGGCGCCGAGACACAGACCGGCGCACAGGCGCGTGGTTCGTACCACATGGCGGGTCGGTGCGTGTTTCTCGATCGGGCAGTACCCGCTGCCCGTTGCAGCAGGGCCGGGTACCCTGTTTCCTCCCCACGCGGCGCGTTCCCAAGTCTGCTCTCTCTCTCTCTCGCTCGGTCACGTCGCTGCTCGCCGCGTGATGTCTGTTGTATATATACGTGGCGACCGTCCGGCCCGGCACTCTGTTCACCTTGTCGTTGTTGTCATCGTCGTTGCCGCCGTCGCATAGACCCCCCTTTCCGCCTGGTTCCTGCCGCCGCCCGTACCACCGCTCCACAGCACAAGCATCGCGGCCTTTCCTGATCTGAAGATCATCGCCTCGCCCTCGCGCACTCGGTCTATATAACACATTTCGTTTCCTACCGCGGTCTCCTCCGGTCTCCTCCTTCCACCCTCCATGATGACTTCAGCCGCCATCTCTCAGTCCTCGTCAGCAATGGACCTGATGAGCATCCTCAACACCGGCAAACAGCAGCAGCAACAGCAGCAACACCAACAGCATCCTCAACACCAACAGCAGCAGCCGCAGCTCCCCCCGCAACACCAACTCGCACATGCCCACCACGGTGTTGTTGGCATGGCCAACGGGCACCAGCAAACACCGACATGGGCGCTGATGTCGCCGTCGCGCTCGATCCGCAACCAGTCCCAGTCTCCGACGCCGTCACTGGTCAAGTCAGAGACGGATCGCACGTCAGTGGCGTCTCTCGTGTCTACTGTCAATTCCCCCTCGCTCATGGGACTTCCTTCGCCTAGATCTCCGGCCGTGTTTCCTACAAGCGGCAGCCGCTACATCCCGCCTCTCGCTCAGCAGGCCCAAGTCCAGGCCCAGCATTCTGTCCAAAATGGCTACGCGAATGCTGCGTACGGGTCGCCTCAGTACAACCAACAGCAGTACGTTGACTCGACGCAGTACCCGCAGGAGTACTACAGCCCTTACCAGGCGCACGAGCAGCCGACGAATGCGTACATGCACGCGTATGCGGCCGCCGCCGCCGGAGCGAACAATGGCGGGCTTCCTGTTCCAGGCCAGAAGGCGCTCCTGCCACCGACCCTCCAGCCGCAACAACAGATGCCAGTGCAGCAGCCGATGCCCATGATCCAGCCGCCACACCAGCCCGTACACCTCCCACAGCCTCAGCAGATGCTCAGCGGCGCGCAGTCGATTCCCACGCCACCGATGTCTGTTGTGTCCCTGCCTCAGGGCGCGTATGGCATGAAGCAGTTTGTGTGCGGCACCTGCACGAAGCGGTTTGCCAGGAGGTCGGATCTGGCGCGCCACGAGCGCATCCACACGGGCGTGAAGCCCCACGTGTGCGACATTTGCGACAAGCCATTCATTCAGCGGTCGGCCTTGACGGTTCATCTGCGGGTTCACACGGGCGAGAAGCCGCACAAGTGCGACACCTGCAGCAAAGCGTTTTCGGACTCGTCGTCGCTGGCGCGCCACAGACGCGTCCACACTGGCAAGCGCCCGTACATGTGCAATCAGCCCGGCTGCGCGAAGACGTTCACGCGGCGGACGACACTGACGCGTCACTTGAACACACACGCGTGCTCGTCCATGACAATGCAGCCGCTTCCGTCGTCGCAGCAACCTATGCAGCAGCAACCGATGCAGCAGCAGCCGATGCAGCAGCCGATGCAGCAGCCGATGCAGCAGCCGATGCAGCAGCCGATGCAGCAACAGCAGCAGATGCAACCGCAACCTCAGCAGCTCCAGCAGGCAATGCAGCATCCCGTGCCGATGCAGCCGCATGGATATTACGAGGACGACGCGTACCATCGTTCTCAGTACGGCGTGGCTCCTATGTCGAACTACCACCTCACAGCCTAATCAGCTTTCCGAGGCTTTGTGTATACGATTTATTTTATTTGACTGCTGTTTATTACGGGATATTGGGATTTCAACATTTGTTCGTTTTGGGATTGCGGAGCCGAGCGCTTTAACGTGTAAACGTGTTGAACTGGCGCTGAAAATTTTTTTTCCTTCCTGCAATCAGGATGTATTATTACTACTTGTACACTGTGTTATGGTATGGGATTATCGAGACGTTTGGCTAAATTTAATGTGTACGTCATATGGGTACGGTTACAAAAAAGGTATTATTGGCTTTTCTAAGGATTTGAATTTGTACATATTGTGCTATTTTGCATCATTTAATATTTATAATAGTATTTTCAAATTTGTTTTGTTGCCATGGTCGATGCCCTCTGCCGGTTAAAGACTTCCTAGTTTGCTGAAAAGTAGTCAGGTGCCGGTCGATGGGGGCGGGCGGAGGGGCAGAGTTTGGCAATTGACCGATACAGTTTCGGTTCCGGCGGCAGGGATTGAGAAAGGAAGGCATGAGATATTGTTGTTGAGCAAACAACCATAGTATGATAGTTGTTTGTTTGCTGCTGTGTGTTGTTATGACTCTGACTAGGCTGACCGAGGGCCTTCAAGACAGCTACGTCATGGGGCGCAGAATAGCGTTAATAGAGTTGGCGAGTGCAGGGGCGATGGGCGAGAAGAAAAGGGAGACGAGGAAAACTTAGTGGCCCGAAACGTAAGCCTGTCGACGATCGCGAACGCGCGGTTGAACGCGCTGATTGCTGAACGAGACAGAAGGCGGCTGTTTGTTACTCGCCGCTGGTCAGCAGCCCGACCCAAACTGATTTTGTTACGCTTGACTAGTGCTGTGGGTGGTGGTGAAGGAGAATTTTGCCATGCAGCACCACCGCCCTTGTGTTCTAGCTTTTGATGATCGTCAGAGCCCGCAAGTTCGCCGTTCGTTACTTGACATTTCGCACGAGAGAACGAGTCGTGTGCCGCGTGAAACCGGGCCCAGTGATCTGATGAGGGGGTACATCACAGCGTCCTCTTTTGAGTTGTCGGCGGCACCGTCAGTGCCTTTTTTTGACTTTGGCCCACCCCGACCCCGTGGCTTTTTTTTTTGGCATGGCTCAATGCGGTGGACTGTACACACACACACACGATGTGCTCATCCGTCGCCGGCCGAGTCCGAAATCCAAATCAAACGCACACCCCATGCCGTGCTCTAGTACATTCCAGGAAGGCGGTACACAAGTTGAAACGATGAAACCTTTGCTCGCAGTAGCCAGCGTGCAAGATGACCCGATCGTGGTGGGATCCAGACGAGTGAATGGCAGGCAGTCACTCAGACAGTCCGCCGATCCGCTCTGCCCCGGGAATGCAGCGCCGGCCTGCATGCAGCATGGCATGACAATGCCAGTCAGAACAAAGTCGTCATTTCCCGAAATAGACAGAGACGGCTGTTTTGTTGTCTCAAGCCAGCTTGGGGTGACGGCGCGATGACGTCTGGCGGGTAACAAGCACGAAGCAATAGTCATATGAGATTGTACAGTCTATGCTCGCTGTCCATGCTTCTCAATGTTTCGCGCACTCATCGTGGCCCAGAGCATGAAGAATCTCGGGACGGGGCTCGAGAGGCAAGAAGGCAGCAAGGGCCGACGGTGGCGCGGCGCTATGGCCATTTTAGACAGCGCCACGGGGTCGCCGACGTCGGCAAGGGGCAGAGTCCTCTCGTCCTCCATTCTTGACTCGTGTTGTGCTCTTCCGCGGGAACAAGGCTTCAGTCAAGTCGAAACAGAAAGGGGCCGCATGACTCTGCCCACCGAATTGCAGCCAAATTGTGGTCCGCGATGCGGACAGGCATGATTCCAAAGGCAGATCGTCTCTGTTCAGCCCAGGATGCGCTATCCGAGAGCTTAACAAACAAAGCGCTCCAAGTAGAAAGCAGAATCCCGCGCATCCGATCTGTGCTCTGCAGCTAGCTCGTCACATTTCGTCATTTTAATATGTTATTCGGTTTCCCGTAGGGCCAATCTCCGCTTTTTTTTCAGGTGGACAATGCTGCACGCTGAGCAATGTGGGATTAAAAGGGTAAAAAAACCCCTCAAAAGCTTGAGAAATTACAAAGAAAAAATTACCTGAAAAAAAAAAAGCTCGCTTCGTGTGACTCGCAATTGACAGCAAAACCTTAGGATCATTCGTTCGTACGTACAAGATTCTGCGTCATGGCATAACCCGCGAGTCCGACCACGAGAAGCCTACGCGAGACGAATTACGGCCTTCGCCGCTTCCGTCGGGGTCGGCGTGTTGCGATGCGTTTGCCGACGTGAGAGGAAGCGTCGCATGGTCCCTGTTTGAATAGAACTATTGCGTCTGGCCATTGCGGTGGCGCTCAGGAGGCGACGGCGCTCAGGACGGGCTGTCTCAGGCCCTCCCGCTTAGGATTTACATGCAAACCTTAATCACGGGGGCCCATGAGAGCCCATGAGATGAGTTATGTTCCCAGGGCGTTGTAATGCTGTACAGTTAGTTGTACAGCACATCCAATATATCTTGTCATAGTGTGTGGTTACTGTAGTCGCTTCAGCTACACTCAACATCTTGAGTACCAGCGCAGCATTGTCGTCACCGGCTAATGGAACGTCGTTTCGCTGCTCGGGCAATTCCGACAGGCTCGAAAGAAATGTGACGAACTGGTTTGGAAAAAAATTTCTCTCTCTCTTTCCGGCATCTTCTGCAATCCTTGTTAATAGTTTCATTTTTTTTCGATTTATATGAATGCAAATTTTTGAATGTGTGCAATATCCAATCGGAGGAGGGATGCAGTATAGGAATAGAGACCTCTTTGCTGCCTGTCTTTCTCGGCATCCTCATTATCACATGGCATCGCAATTTTGCAAACATCTATCAGATACAAGCTGAAGTCCATGGTATGCTTGCAACGCACTCACACAGAAGAGGGTACTTTTAATTTCAATGCAGCTAACTACCCGTGCGGTAGAGCCATGCAAGCGGCGCTTGTTCTGGCCGGGCTGGGTAAAGTATGTACGCGAGACCGCAAACGTCAACATCATCTTGTTCGGCCGGCCAGAATGCTAACGATTGCGCCATGAGAAAAAAATTTTTTTTTTCTATCTCTCTGCTTCGCCTGAGAAGCTCATTCTCCAATTGTCGGCATTTTTCTTAGCTCTAGGCTCGTGCGTCTCCTCAAGCTCTGCAGAAAATTAGGTTGCTTGCATTCACCCGTCGAGGTTTGCATGTCCGCCCTGGTAAGCCTGGTACGCTTCCCGTCACCTTGTCAATGATCACGGAAGCCTGGCTCGGGTTTCTCTTTCCAGAGTGTCGCCAGGGTGGGTTTCATGCAGCGTTGCCGGGTGATTCTCTAGTGCGAATCTCCCGCATGGGGTGCCGCTGTCAGACGTCATGCTCCGAGATGCAGGTTGCGCCCGCGTTCTCCTATCCGCGTCCTCGAAGTGACCTGTTGGACACCGCCGGTGCTTGTCGGCAGCAGAGTCACGACGAGCCTGCGTTGCTGCCCTCTCCGTCACGACGACGGTGCCGAGGCGCGCTGGACGTGGTGGCCGTCTTGTATGTGCATCTCGCAAACTGCTCGCAGAACGTGCGCTCACTGTCCCGGCGCTTCAATCAACGGCTATGGGCGAGTTTTTCTCACGTCGCTGCCGCAGGTTGCGGAGGAAGGAGAAAGACGAGGACTAGGACGATGTATCCGTCGTCAGTTTGTTCGTCTCCGTCTATCTTGGATTTCTCAACCTCGTCCGCCCTTCTTGCACCACCTGTCATATGCGACAGCCAGGCTGCGCATTATAATACCCGCTCAAGGAGCTGCAGTTCCACGATGAGCATATCCAGTCTCGCGTGTGCTCCTACGTCTTGCTCTGCCATACCGAATGGAAGCACGCCAACAGCAGGACCATTCGACAACGACAAAGTCGGTGCAGCCGCAAGCGCATCCGCAACCGGTGCGTCTAACGCGCGACACCCGCACACTCTGGCGGGCTTCGGCAGGTTGTCCTGGCCGGCCTGCGGCTCCATCGTGACGCGGTCGCTCTTCTCGATCGACTGGTCGTTTTCGCGGTCGCTTCGTGCCGGCCGCGGCCTCGGCAGCATGCGGGCCGTGGCAAACGTCAGGCGCACGACGACGACGACGACGACGACCTCAGTCGGCCGCCCGTACGACAGGCATGCGTACGACCTCTTCCTCCGCGGCGTCTCAGCCGACGCGCACCGGCTGGCCGCAATCAAAATATACCAAATCATCCCGTTTCAGGACGACTCGCGTGTTTCACACGTCTGAGGTGCTGTCGATAATACTGCTGACTTTTTACTGCTTCTGTCTCTTGGCTTTACACAAGATCCGTCCTCTCTTTCTTTCTAACTGTTGATATTGCTGATTTGTATGGAATAGCCAAAAACAAAAAGTGAAAAGCACTATGTACACGTGCATGTTTTAGTATCCCGCTAGAGCCGACAAAAAGAAAAACCAAAGTGCTCCAGATAATGACCATTAAACCGACAGAAAAATGCAATTATTCCAGTGACATCTGATATGTAGCACATTTTCATTACCGGCAGTACATGCAAAGAAAAAACAATACCTCTCCAGCGAGACATAAAAAATATATGTTTAAAAATGTTCAGGCCTATAGAAATTTTGAGTCAGAACTAACTTGCTCGTCGTGACGGCGTTATTGCCCGAAAATAGGATGCTTACCAGATAGATGTACACTTGTCTGTTATCCGCAGACCGGTCGATGTACTCCCGCTCCAGCATCGCGTCTATCCGCTTCTTGATCAGCGAGGCGTCCGGCCGGAACCGCGGTGATAGCAAAGACGTCACTTCCGCTACCAAAACGTTGTGGTCGAGCGATTTCCGTGCCCTGCAAAACGATTCAAGTTAGTCTAGTCGGCGGCCAAAAAAAACACATGCCAGCGCTTTGAACATACTTCATTATGCGCACGATGGCCGCGTCGGTCTCATAGCCCCTGAGCACGCCGACCTTGTTAACAGTCTCCGTCCGCTCCGTGTCCGTCTCTGTCTTGTTGATGTACGCGACCGTTGGGATCTTGATCCTGACGTACTGCGACTCGAACCCGAGATTGAACGTAAACCTGTCCGTCGGCTTGATGTCCTTCGACATGGGCTCCTTCAGCAGAATCCGCGTCTTCGGCACGACGGCCAGCGACTGCAGGTTGCGGATGAGCTCGAGTTCCGGGATCGACGTGGCGGCCTTGATGTCCTCGAACGACAGCGACTCGCCGTCCGCGATCTCGTTGAAGAGCATCAGGATCACCATGGCGTACGTCGACACGTTCAGCTCGTGCTTGCGTTTCCGGAACGCGACCCGTAGGTCGGCGTTGCCCATGTTCGGATTCCACGTCAGCACGCGGCCGCTGTGCCTGTCGATGTAGAACTTCTCAAACGACCGCTTGATCCGCTCTATCTCGGCCGGGAAGATGCAGGTGTGCGCGTCCGTCGTCGCCAGAGACACCGGCCAGTTCGTCGACGTGAGCACGGACACGACGAGCTCGGTCTGCCGCTCGGGATCGAGGTTCTGAACGTGCGTCTTGTACTCCTGCAGCATGTCGCTCGAAACCCGCATGTCCTTGAACATGCCTTCGAGCTTCGTCGTGAACGAAAACCCGACCTCCATCTTCAGCTTCGTGACCATCATCCGCTCGGCGTCGTCTGACACCGACCGGCCGCCCAGAAGCCGTTTCGCCAAATGGCTCTTGTAGTAGTTTTCAAACATGTCCTTGTCCGAAATGTAGCGGAACAGAATGATGGCCCTGTCCAGAACGGCCTCGGCCTCGTCCTCGGTCTTGCCCTTGAGTCCTTTCTTCAGATTGTCGTCGATAAACAAAGACAGGAACTCGCTCGACCGATTCATCTGGTTGATAAACAGCGAAAACGCATTCGTCAGCGACGTCTGTATTTGGTTGTCGCCATCCATGGTCTCGTTCAAAACGCGGTCGTAAGTCTCTTTCAGCGCGAGCACGGCCTCGACCCACTTGAACGCGGCACTCGTCGCGGCACTCTGGGCCGACACGCCTTTCGACTTTTCAGGCTTCTTGAGTTCTTCCAGCGCATCTGTGTTAATCTCGCCTCCTTGTTGTACGACGCGGGTCATCAGCAAGTTGCGCAGGTCGGTCTTCTCGGGGTCAACCCGCCGGCATAGTCGGTACAGTCGCCTCAAATCGTCCATTCTGTCATTCGTGATCATGAAAGACAGACCCGACGACTCGGACTGAATCACAGACAAGATATTCCTCGTAATGAGGTTTTCCTCCACGATCTTTGTGATTTTTGGCTCGCTTGTCACCGACAGATACGACATCACTCGTTCGTACTCCTCCCTCAGCCTCTGCTCTGCCTTGATCAAATACTGACTCGAGTCGCACTCTCCCGACAGCTTCGCCGCCTCGGCCACGTAGAAGTCGGCAGAGGACCGCAGGAACTTCGGTTCAAACGACCGCGAATACACCGTCTCGCCGTCGACTTTGTCTTCGGTCAGCGACTCGAGCATGAGCACCGCCGCCTTGACGGCAGACGTGTCTACGATGTCGCCGTCGCGTTGCAGCCGTATTTGGTCGAGAATGATCGCGTAGACGTGCTCGCCGACCTGGAAATCGACATTTCGCATCACGTTGTCCCGGAAGAGCGCCAGGCCGGCGTCGTAGATAAGCGGCAACTGCAGCTCCTTGCAATAGACGCGGTCCTGTTCCGATTGCCATATTAGAGACTCTGTTCGAACCACGCAGCGTGGTCAGCGTCAAAAAAAAAAAAGAAAACATACCATGTACATGAGGATATCACTGATCATCCGCATACACAGGCAGTGATCGTCCCATTGCATCTTGACCGCCTTTAAGAACCTGATCCCGCTGTCTCTCTGGTCC
The DNA here is from genome assembly GCA_030556275.1 of Lipomyces sp. NRRL Y-27488. NCBI lineage: Eukaryota > Fungi > Ascomycota > Lipomycetes > Lipomycetales > Lipomycetaceae > Lipomyces > Lipomyces sp. NRRL Y-27488. The sequence goes on along the minus strand of JAKTPS010000002.1, from coordinate 117,029 downwards.
GCCGCCGCCAAAGGCACTGCGGTGGTCGAGGTTATGCCGCCCAGGCCTGAGAGGGAATTCGACGTGTTGCTGGCCAGCGGCGCAAGCTCGGAGGCCACCATGTCGCGCAGATGTTCCGCGACAAACGTCTTGAACGAATTGTACAACCGGCCGGCGTATTTCTTCAAAACAAGTGTATAGGCAGTCCGGTATAGCTCCTCGTATGACAATTTCGACGCATTCTTACGGTACATTTCCTGCATCGCCGTCGATAAGACTCCCCATGAATCATCGAAGTTCACGTCGTTGGAATCGCGCTGCATGAGAATGGAAAAATGAAGTCAGAATACCGGGATTCAAAAAATCAAGCAGAAGACAATGCATTGACTCACATTCCGAGGGGGTCGCATCTTTATACGCGACTTCCCACTCGACATCATGGTTGTCACCTCGCTCTTGGGTGATTCCTTGAGCAGTTGCTTTTGATTAAACAAGACAATCAACACAAGCAGGGCCGTCCAAAAGAATGGCTACCAAACAGTTCTGGAATACGAAGTGCGCTTAATAATCGTCGTGATGTGTCTTGCTGTGTCTGCGGATGGCCAACACAAACGGATGTTGCTATCGCGTAGATTCTAAACCGGTTGTGGCTCCTAAAGCAGCAGCATGGCACTGTCAAATAGGATCACAAAATGAAAAACAATCCCGAGAAGACAGTAACAGTCAACGAAAAGGCACCCACAACGAATGGCCAATACAGAGGAAAGTCGATTAAACAGTGCTCGGAGGAATCAACGAGATGCAACTGAGAATGTAATTACCCAAATCGGGTTGGCAAGCCCTGGTTACCCGGCATGAGGTTCAAGCCAACCGTTTTGGGCAAGTTTAGTTCCAATAAACCCCCGAAGTTGGAAGTAGGGTTAGGTTAGATGTTCTCTTCGGCGATTACGGGTAATAATGGGCCAGCTCTTCCCCACGGAGCGTTTTTTTTTTCGGCAATTAGGTCGTCGTAAGGCAACCATTTTCTAGCAGGAATAATATAGATCAAAGGTGCCCATTGTGGGGTATTACTAAGTTAACCGCGGTCATGGCCTGTTCTCGGCTAGAACAAAGGTTTCAACGGCCGACGACGTCCAGGGCCGATTGGGGACGCTGCTCGTGCCCGTCCACGACATTACTTCAAATCCAAGTCCACTTGCGTAATCAAAACAAAGCAGTGTAAGATAATTATTACCAGTTGCCCAGACCAAATACAGACAACACAATATTGAACCAGTAAATACGTGCCATCCATAACAATTAAAAATGAAACAGATAACTCCAGATCGACTCCAATCGCCTCGCCTCTGCTATATGCGGTCCGGATCAAGACACCAAGTAGTCTCGGCAAGTGCCTCACATTTGTACAGTAAAACTCTTCAAATTAAGCACTTCCTACTTCTCGTCCTCGCTCTTAAACTTCATGCTGATACTGTTCACGCAATGCCGCTCGTCCGTGGGAGTCTTGTAGCCTGCAAACCGTCAGTGTTCATCGATCTCCACGCGACCAAACCAATATCCGAAGCAAGGATTCTCACCTTCGCCTTTGAAGATATGTCCGAGATGTCCTCCGCAAGTGGCGCACACCATCTCAGTGCGAACCATGCCGAAGCTGCGATCCTCAAACCTCGTAATCGCGCCGGGGATGGCCTCGTAGAATGCTGGCCATCCGCAGCCGGAATCGAACTTTGTCGAACTCGCGTACAAAGGAGTGTTGCAACCGGCACACAGGTACACTCCATTCGCGTGATGGTACTCATACTCGCCTGTAAACGGACGCTCCGTGCCCTTTTCCCTTAGGACCCGGAATTGCTGCGGTGACAAGATCGCTTGCCATTCCCCTTCGGTCTTCACGACCGGGTACTGAGTGTTGTCCTTCATTTTCGGCGTTTGCTGGGGGTGAGAAGACGAAAAAAAACTTTCAACAAAATTGCGCAAGGAGGACACGATCGCTCGAGGAAAATTTGATCGCGGTTTGCCAATAGTTGAGTGGTGAGGGCGCGATTTGAATGCGATAGATCTGCGAACGTTGAGTTGGAAGAATGTATTCGGAGCACAGACGGACGGAATGATTCGTGCGGAATTCGCGACAAGATAATTATTAATGGGCACCACGCCTTTATGTAGATTTCCAGGCCTCAAATTTGCCCGCCAGGTCGCCATCCTGTCGCAAGGTACTACTTTCTCGTTACGAAAGATGACCGCAGTAGAAGATTCGGACGACGTAGAGTCAGAAGACAGTACACACACACACACTGGGGCAAGCAGGGCCGCACTGAGCCAGCCTCTCACACTCTACATCACTATGCCGGCTTAGCGCCGTGAGATTTTTGCTGGCTTCTTTCTCTAAAAAATATTAAACGGCGACTCGTTCAAATTGACAAAAGTCGTTGCTGGACACTGATTACGTCTGCAGTTTTGCATCGTGGCATCTTGCACAGCCCGTTGTGATCTTTTTTATATTTTGTTGGACTTTCGCTGACGTCAGGCAGGACCTTGACAAATTTGACTTCCAAAGCTCGCGACTATAATCTTACACCCCCTCACTCCCTTCAACAAAAACTTCTTTAATGCTTCGATCGTGGCTAGGCGGTAATGCAACCGTGAGACTGATCAGCCATCAACTTTCGTGCTGTGATATACCAACTGCGGTACGGCGCGTACGTAGTTAGGAACAACGCGACGTGACCACACGCGTGGTAGTTCTCCCAACACAAAAACAAAACAAAACGCGAACAAACACAACCCCACGTCATTGCTGCCAGGTATCCCCACCGTCGATGATTTAGCTCTCGTCTGACAACCAGAACTCAACTGGCGCTTCCGAGGATGGCCAACACGGAACTTGATCTGTCTGTGTCGTCGAGGTCTCGCTGGACACCAGACGCGGACGTCGATGTTTTGGCGACCTCCGTGTCGGCTGTTGCTCTACAAACGAAAGTGGACGTACTGGCTTCGAGTAGAGGGCCCACAGGTCAGATCCAAGTTTGTCTTTTATTTCTGAGTTTTTATGGGCCAGAAAAGTAACTGTCGCATATGCATATTTAGATCCAACGGAAGCAAGCATTCTCAGTGATCTCCCGATCGCTTTACAAGGCCTGAACACCTCGACGCTACCATTTGCCAGCACCACCTCAATAGCTCTACCCAACTCGCTCCCACTGTCGTCAATATCAGTCTTGCAAAGGCTAGCAGAGCCTGCGCTGCTGTATAAGACTCTGTCAACTTTTGTCGACTCCCCCAGTGGACTAGTGGGCCAGGCTTTCCGTCGCGTGGTAGATGACGAGCTGAATGGCTATCTGAGACTCGTCACAAAAATAGACGAAGAAATCAGAAAAGAGATTCAAGCCGAGAAAAATTTACCGGAATGGAGGCAGGGCTGGAGCTCGGGGGGCGTTACACTAAAGAAATGCGTCTACTGGTTACGAGAGCCCACAATGATCTTGAGACTCATAACTGACATGGTTGAGAAATGCAAAGGTACAATTGCTTATACTTGTCATTTACAGCCTAGAGATGAAAGCTGACGAAATTTGATTCTTTTTTCAGATAAAAATGGTGGAGAAATTATAAATGTTTTGTATTCATACACATTTCATGGCGACGCGTTCATCTCTGATTTTGCAAGCAGAGTGCTTAAGGACGTAACACGACCGTTTTATGAATTCCTAGAGCAATGGATATACACGGGAGACTTTCGCGACCCGTACTTGGAGTTCTTCATTCATAAGGGCGATCGGAAAGAGTCACTCTGGGATGGCAAGTTTGTGCTTGACGAGGGGCAAGTCCCCACGTTTATAGGAGACGAGCTTGTCAAGAAAATATTCCAAACTGGCAAGAGTTTAGACTTCATTCGGAACGGATGCGGCGATGGCGACTGGGTCGATAAGTACAGTGCCGAGTTTTATCAGACGTTCCACTATGGCACCGGAGAGAGAGAAGTCGAGGTCGCGATGGACACAGCATACCACAAGACCGTCACACATCTGATGTACATATTGACGACGAAGTTTAAGCTGCGAGAGCATATACAGGCTTTGAAAAATTACTTGCTGCTGGGTCAAGGTGATTTTGTTGCAATGCTGATGGAATTACTCGCGCCGTCCTTAGAGCGGCCAGCCAACACGCTCTACCGGCACAATCTCACGTCGACTCTAGAGACCGCAATACGGGGCTCCAATGCGCAGTACTCAATTCCTGAGGTTCTCCGCAATTTGGATGCTCGAATGCTCGAACTGTCTCACGGTGAAATCGGTTGGGATGTGTTCACGTTGGAGTATAAAGTCGAGACACCGCTGGACGTCATTGTCAATGCGTACGCGACGCGTCAGTATCTCAAGATATTCAACTTTCTCTGGCGGTTGAAGCGTGTTGGATTCGGCTTGAACGTCGCGTGGAGGAGATCAATTACCGGAGCACGCGGCATCCTGTCGGTCGTGAACGACGTGGTTGAACAAGACTGGAAGACCGCGCGGGCATGTTGTGGTGAGATGATTCACTTCATATGCCAGTTGGAGTACTACATTCTATACGAGGTGATCGAGTCGTCGTGGCTCGAGCTAGAGGAAGAACTGAACAAGCCGGACTTGACGCTTGACCAGCTGATCGCCATGCATGGCAAATATCTGGGGAACATCACCCATAAGGGTCTGCTGGGATCGACGAGAGCGGGCAAGGAGGACAGTCTGATTCATCAGTTGCACGAAATTTTGAAAGTAATGCTGTCATTTGCTGACGCCATGGTAAGATATTGTTTCCTCGGTTTCTGTACCTTTTTTGCTCTTTTGACACGAATTGGTTCTTTTAATGCAGGACACCTTATACAACTTCTCCTTGGAGGAATACACCAGACGGCAGACCGCAAATGACAGCGACGACGGCGATGCCAGTAGTGGTCCTACCGCCGTTGATACTGAGGTCCACGAGTTTATACAAGCGAGAATGAAGACATTGAAAGCGAGTTTCCGAACGCTTGTGGAGCGCTTGCTTACGAACCTGGCGTACCAGAGCGATACGGAGATGCGGTTTCTCGGTGTGAGGCTGAATTTCAATGAGTACTACGTAGTGTCCAAGCGAGGTCGGGAGTCGTCACAGGCACAACAGGAGAAACAGTAATTGGAGTAATAGATCAGTGAATAGATGGCCTAGGATCAATATAAGATGGTATTTACGCAAGTTGGCAATCATATCGGGTAAGGGCTGTTCCAGGCCTTGGCTTGGCCCGCCCTGTCCGGCACTGACTTGGTCACAGACAAGTAGTCTCGCTCACAATATGGTGCTCACATTTTGTATTTGTTTGGCGATGAGATGATCATCGGCTTTGTTACACAGAGCGTACGAACAACCGCACGTGGCTGCACTCTTCACTCGTAGGAGGTCCACACTGATGATGCACCACAAAACGCGCAGGAAAGAGACTGAACTCTTCAATCATACTCAAGTCCCCGTCTATCGGGTATCGAACCAATACGGCCAGAATTATAAAAAATTGGCTAGAAAAGAGTCAAGACAGAGATTCGAGAGCGCGCAAATTCGACTCCAGCCGCAAGTCGCGCCATTGTTGTGTGTGAGGTCCAGAACGCGCTAGTCACCTGAGATCCTTACATAAACGCGCCGCCTTGAGCTGCTCGCGAACCATCACGTATGCCTGAAGCAAAAAATATGGGAGAGGGTGACGATAGATTAAGTAGAGGGATGTGCAATGCGTTATCTCAGAGGCAGATGGCGGAGGGCAGAGGCAGACTAGAGGCTGATGGGCAGCGATGATAGTGGGATTGCCTCAAAGTCACGAAATGAACGCGCTCCGGTTTTGTTTTGATCTCCCACCACCATCCGTCCTCTTCGCGTTTCGTGTCCCAAGCTTTTTCGTTTTTTTCGTCTATCAACTCATAGCAACAGGAACTTGGTCAGATAAACGATCACTAAGAATGCCGCCCAGAAAACCAGTCGCGCCAGTTGATCCGTCATCGCTTCGACGCTCCTCCCGCGGGAAACAGCCGGCGGACACCGCTCCTTCAGCAGCCGCACCCGCGCCGGCCAAAAAGCAGAAAACGGAGAAGACGAAGGCAGTGCCTGCAGACAGGAAGGCGAAGACTGCCGCTGCTGCGGGAAAGAAAGCGAAGGTCGAAGAAGCCGCGGAAGACGAGACTCCAGCTGCTGTGGAGGAAGAGGAGTCAAAGTTGCCTACGCCAGTCGCAACAGATGCCGAGGATGCTCCCGCACCTTCTGACGAGCCGGCTGCGAAGGAAGACGTGGAAGCCGCTCCGGCAGAGGACGAGAAGCCGGTGACGGCGGTTGAGAACGGCAAGACCGAACTCGAGATCGGCGACGAACTGCCCGACGTTACTGTATCGGACCAGTCAGGCGAGGCCGTGAACCTCAAGGCTATCGCGGCAACAAAAACCGTCGTCATCTTCGCGTACCCCAAGGCCAGCACGCCCGGCTGCACCAGACAAGCTTGCGGCTTCCGCGACGCGTTCCCGAAGTTCGACGGCGCCAGCGTCGCGGTGTTTGGCCTTTCAGCCGACTCGATCGCCGCGCAGAAGAAGTTCCAGGAGAAGCAGAAGCTGACGTATCCGTTACTTGCTGACACGAATTATGACCTGATCGGTCCGCTTGGTGCGAAGAAGACTGCGAAGGGTGGAATCACGCGTTCATACTGGGTCATCAAGGACGGAAAGCTCTCCGTGAAGGTCATCGGCGTCAAGCCTGAAGCTTCAGTCGAAGAGGCACTTGCCGAAGTAACCAAATAGAGCTTGAGGGCTAGTAATTTGCGCGTATTCAGCGTACGTCCTTATACAACATTATAATCTGGATTGTTTTTTATTTCGATTTGTTTCTTCTTTATTAAGGGAAAGAGGTTTTAGCCGGTTTACTGTATAGTAGTCATTTGTAATATGTTCTGGACAGGTATACGCTGGTTTTACTGTATTCAGCGTTGTCAATTGTTTATCTTCTGTATGCGCGTTTCGTATGGTATTTTATTAGTTGTTGTTTGCTTTATCTTCTGTTTCACCCGATTCAATGCCTGTCTCTGTTCATTACTTTTTGTAAACTAAAATATATCTACTATCGTCCCATACCATCACTCATCGGACCAGTCTCGTTACAACGCTGCACAATTGAGGTTGGTTCGAGAGTGGGTTCAATAGCACGACTACGACTGTTAGGAGCTTCTGAAGGTATATGTAATGCAATCATTCTATAATCGTAAACAAAAAAAGACACCCAAATTCAGATATGAATTTTAATTTCCAAAACATGCATCTTCTTCCGCGAGAATATAGCGTTCCGGAAGACACCAGTTCTGCAACTTTGCGTCCATCTCCAATCCATAGCACGCTATACTTCTCTCTCCCCTCGCCACTCCAAAGCAAAATATCTCACTTGTAATCCCCAGTGTTATACAAGCCAATATCAACTTCAGCCTTACCCTCACCGTCGCCGTTAACAGCCGCAAGACCATTCTTCATCAGCTTTTTGAGTTTCGAGCTCTGAAGGCGCGTCTCCTCTAGATGCTCCAGATAGCCATTGTCAACACCAGTGACATATTCGCCAGTGAAGACACCGACCTCAAAGTCCGTGACTTCTGGGTTCTCGCCTTTGCAGGCGCTGATGAGGTCCGGCAAGGTCTGGTAGATCACATCGTCTGCTCCGATGACGGTCGCGATCTCGCTCTCGGAGCGCGTATACGCTACCAGCTCTTTTGTGTCCGCAAGGTCAATGCCGTAAATGTGGTTATGCCGGATCGGCGGCGCACAACTGGCAACATACACATTCTTCGCGCCCGCCTCGCGTGCCATCTGCACAATTTCTTTGCTCGTCGTACCCCGCACAATCGAGTCGTCGACAATCAGCACGTTGCGGTCAGAAAACTCGAGATCCATTGCATTTAGCTTTGTCCGGACACTGGACTGACGTGCTTTTTGGTCTGGCATGATGAATGTTCGGCCGACATAACGGTTCTTCACGAAGCCCTCTCTGTATTTTATACCGAGCGTGAATGCGAGCTGCAGCGCCGCATTACGCGACGTGTCCGGCACCGGTACAATAACGTCGACCTTCTTTTTGAGATTCACAAGGCCACCAAAACGGTTGACGATGTTCGCCGCGAGCTTGTCGCCCATGGCCAGACGGCTGCGGTAGACCGAGATGCCGTCAATAACGGTATCAGGACGAGCAAAATACACAAACTCAAAGATATCAGGCGTATAGGTGACCATCGGGACCACTTGCCGGATAACCGGTTTCATGGTCGACTTTGGAATAATGATAGCCTGTCCAGGCAGAAGATCGCTCCACCGTTGGCATCCCTGTGCCTTCAAAACCACGCTCTCGCTGGCCATTAAATAATCTATGCTGCCATCCTCATTCTCTCGCTCGCCGTAAACCAAAGGTCGGATGCCATTAGCATCACGGAAGCCAATGAGCCCAAACCCGGCAAGCATGCCAACACACGCGAAAGCCCCACGACATTCTCGGAAGACACCAGCCAGTGCAGTAAAAATGTCCTCTTCGTTAACGCGGACCTTGTTTGTCTTCTCGAGCTCAGAGGCAAATACGTTGAGAAGCAGCTCGGAGTCCGAGTCGGTGTTAATATGGCGGTGAACATCTTGATCAAGATACCGCTTAAGATCTGGCGCATTGATAAGATTGCCGTTCTGCAACAAACGTAAGCACTGAGCATTAGAAACAACATCGGGTTCTGGGTAGAATGCATACGTGAGACAGAATTATTCCGTATGGCGAATTGACATAGAAAGGCTGCGCCTCGGAGTTGGCAGAGCTCCCGCTGGTCGGATATCGCACTTGACACACATTAGTCCACATATCCTCCACAGACGCACAGACAAATACCACAGGCATGCTGCACAAGAAATGGAGATAGTAAGACAGCAGAAGATTTACTCACAATGGCCGACACCCATGTTTCCGATAAGACCGAGCATTCGAGACTCATTGAAGACATCTCTAACCATGCCATTCCCCTTGCACTGATATAGGCGGCCACGCGGGCCACATGTTACAATGCCAGCAGCATCCTGGCCACGGTGCTGGAGGAAATGCAGGGTCTCCAGAAGCTGGGGGGCGCAGTTGGCGGTCTGGTTCGCCAACAGAATACCGCAGATTCCACACATTCTAGAGGAGGACGAGAAACCAAAAAACCGGGAAAACGGCCGTCCAAGGAGAGTTATACGGGAGAGCCGCCAGACAGGCGAGCGGTTTCTATGGAGGCGTGTAAGGCGGGTGTGGAGGAATAACCCGAGGCCGACATTACAAGAAGTTTTTTTTTAAGAACAGAAAGTGGGAACGCGTGGGAGGAAATGAAAAACAACCGGAGAGAATCGTGGTTTGCTCCCAGCGAAGTGGCATGGCGTTTGAAACCACATTCGTCGCGGCGATGTCGCGATAGCGGGACTATTTGCGCCATGTTTGCATCTATATGCATTGCTTGCTGTGCCGTGGCCCATAGCCTCTGTGTAGTAATAATTGCAGTCAAAAGACTGCCACGCCAGTTGCAATGCAAGTCATTGCTGTCCGAGTTAGCTGATTTCGTTGTGCGACCGCGTGGGACCGAGTAACAGATGGAGAGCTCAAGATCGCGTTCAGAACTTGCCTGATTGGCAACGGCACCACCGCATTGGGACAGCGGCCCAATCAAGCATATATAGGGTCCGGGTTGTTTGTCAGTTCGCAAAATGAAACCTTCAGCGTAAATGTGCGTCATCGCGCGTTTCCCCCACAGACGTCACGGGCTGAATTCGATGACTTGATGGGTTCTCCATCGTCACCACCTGCTCCGGTCTCGCCATTCATAAACCGCTTTATCATCTCTGCTTGCCCTTTGCTACTCGTTGAATATCCTTCCGTTACGATTACTATATTCCTGCACGATCCAACAGAACAATGGTTCCGGCAGATCAAGCCAGCTCTTCAGACCTGGACACGCCTCTCGTCCAGCCGATCCAGCACTCGAGCTCTAAACTGACGTCGCCCTCGGAGGGCTCCAGTAGTCCACCACAGCCCGCCTCAGGTCTCACTACTCCGACGTCCGCCATATCGGGCCTGGACGACGAGGACTACGATTTTCCCGATTCACCGGGGAATCGCTCCACAACCGAGAGCGTCGCCAGCGGTGGATATTATGTTCCGCATCTAGACATCCCGTCTCGACCCGAGTCCCGATCTTCGACCCTATCGGGACTCTCGACTACAGCTGTCAAAGATGGCATCGAGGGTAGAAGAGTACACCATCATCACAGCGCTGAGGTTAACGTGCCCTTAGCCGCGACTTTCGCCCAGAATCTTCCACATCAGCACCACCACCATCACCATAGGAACACAAGCAACCCCAACTCCACCGCTCCATCAACTAGAGACAATACTTCGCAGCAGATGCAAGCACAATCTCTCCTTTCGCGATCGTCCACGTCGTCATCTTTTTCATCCGCCTCGACCGCCAACGCCGATTACACTGAAGAGCATGTTTCCGCCCCGAATCCGATCCATCAGGAACTAGATGCCAGTCAGCAAGTTGCAACTGCGCTAAGCTAAAGCTTCAAGCCATTTCCTTTCACTTGGCGGATTTGGCGCTCTCATCCTTTTCTCTCCTTTTGGCCCTGTGGAGAATATTTGTCCTAATATTTCGCTCTAAACATGGGAATTTCTTTTGGAGCGATCAAGCCAAAACATGCTATAGTCCGTACCATGACGCAACGATTACTTGTCTTTTATTATACGATGATTCCATATCTTAATTATAATCTTGTTATATTGGAAGTTCCTATTGCTAAGCCAGCTCCTACGACTTCATGAATACGCCTGCATTCGAAACACCAGTTTCACCTGTGCATCTTGAAGAGTAGACTGGAACAGACGTCCAAAATCGAATTGCATTCTATCGAAATACCCTTCTTCTCCTAAAGCGATTAAAATAGTCAGACACACCACCACATTATATTCCAAATTTCCATTGTTACCTTCTTCGTTGTCCTGCGTCGCAAGACCTTGTAGTAGAGAGCATAATTCATAAAGAACCTCTGCCTTTTTCTCATGTATTATTCGCGTTCTCAAGGCGTCCTGCAAAGGCTCACACAGGGTGTGGAGTAGATCGCTGTCACATTGTCACATAGTCAACAACCTATTCGATGGTAGTCTAACGACACAATATTGACTTACTAAATAACGTCATCGCCCTCCGCAAAAATATTGTAAAACAATGCAAATTCGTCAAAACAGACAGTCCTCATGTATACAATACTTTGTCGGGCCTGTGCAACAGATTTTTAATTAGTACCTTTGACTGTCAAAACATGCAAGAGGGAGCTATATGTTACCAATTGCAGCATTTCCGGCATAGAATTCCGCATATCCGTCACTCGTTTTGTTACAATTGGCAGAATTAGTCGTTTTCGCGCGTTGGAGTATGACTTGTAGCAATCGCCAAGGAGACTTGAGTATTCCTCATGGCCCTCGCGCCGCTTTTGGATCTCTTCGGTCAGGCCTCGAAGTATGGGTGCGTCCACGCGAAATTTAGTGTAAAGCAGCGCCGGTTGCGTGGTGTCGTTTAGTGCTTTTGCTGAAATATGTGATTGAACGTCGTTCAGAACGTCACGAATGCTATTCACAAAGTACGCGCGAATTAAAGTTAGGGCACGAGTCATACACTGTCGAAAGCGCATGTGGTACACCTCTGCACCGGTAAATGTAGGCTAAAGTGAAAGTCAGTGTATCGCTCATCCATAGATAATATACAGATCTGCACGTACGTGTTCCTCTGTGTATAGTATGCACTTATCCAGGGCCTCCAGCATCTGCGTGAATCCTGTCTGAGTCACAAAGTCCGTTCCCGGAGTATTTAGGCGTCGTGTGAACTCTTCAAGCAAATTGAAAGGCTGGAGATTCTCCTCAATCTCGTCGGCCAATTTATCAAGACGAACTTGTTCGGAGGAGATAGCGTCGCATGATTTCTGAAAGGTGGATGTTTGCCGCTTCACCGCTTCAAACCCTGCATCTAAATTTGCAAGCAATTCAAGAGTCCGGTCTGCTTGCGCAAGAAAAAGTACACATGATTCAAGATGTAACTTTGTTGTGTCGTGGAGTTTACTATACACAGTCAGCTTGTTTCATGGCACGGTGGGCCGTAACTATAGGCTTACATATAAGTAGCATCTTCTGCCTCTTGCAAATCATCCTCAAGCAACTCGTATAGCTCTGTGAATCCTAGGTCGCTATCTCCATTGTGCAGTATCTGGTTCCTATCGGCAAGAGTAAACGGATATGTCATCAACTGGCCTTTGCTGGTAGACTTTTGATGCAACAGACTGATCAGAGTGTCCGTTTTTAGTCTCTCAGCACTCGGCATTGAATTTGCTCGCCGAACTGGAACAGTATATTCTGGTATGTCCGGAGCTCGTCGGCGCATATTAACTGCTTCTTCGGCAACATGCTGCAGTCCACCTGGACGTACATCGCTCTATGTAAAGAACAAAAATTTAGCCTCCTCTAGCTACAATTAAAAACCAAGAAACTAGAAACAAAACGCACCTGCGAGATGTGCTCCCGGGCCACCTCCTGCAAGATCGACTTTCGACGCCTTCGGTGTTTCTGAGGAGCAGGCTGAGGCGCGTAGTGGGACGGATTGACGTGGTACGCCCATTCGTCATACATGTCCGGGGATAATTTCACGGCAGGTCAAATTGCCTCTCAGAAGATAAGACTAGTCCGAGCCAACAGCTGGAAGAATTGCGTCGTGTCCGTCAAGGGAGTTTCGATGTGGTCGTGTTGCTTCCAGGGGCGAACTCTGATTTGTGTCAATTACGTCCGTTCTCGACGAATTCAGACCCTGATTTGGTTCTCTGTCGGGTTCTGTCCACAATATCACGGCCCAGTTCCACATCTGAGAATGATTCAGTAGACAGTCGGTGTTTATCATCATACAATTTGCCCAATGTCGTTGATATCCACACTCCACCGGAAACTACTCGGCAAATCAAGTGGAGAGTTTTACGTCTCCCTATTGCCATGGATATCATTCATACTCATCGCGGCCGGCATTGCTTGGTTCTTTGTGTTGCCGATGGAAGACCAGTCGCGCAGAACCTACATGTCTGAGAACGCACTGCTGCCCGGACAAGCCCTTGCATATTTTCAGGGATCCGAGGAGAACGTCGTTCGTGCTTTCAGAGAGGAGCTGCGTTTACTGATTGATTTGCCAGAATACGAGTAGGCTTGTTTTGTTCATTTCTTCAGGTTGCTGATCGGACTGCTGACTGCCATAGACGCGCGGAAACAATGAGGCAATGGATCGGCGACATTGGATATAAAAGCGCTACCCACAACTGGTCACTGTCACATTACGACGACACAAAGTCTGGCGTGAACGTGTACGGCGTCTTGCATGCTCCTCGAGGCGACACAACTGAGTCCATGATTTTGTGCGCTCCATGGATCAATCGTGACGGTTTTCGGAACGAGGGCGGTGTAGCCATAGCACTCGCTCTTGCACGGTACTTCTCCAGGTGGTCAGTATGGTCAAAAGACATCATCCTGCTCATACCCTCGGATACGAGTTTCGGGCTGAGCCGATGGGTCGAGGATTATTATTACTCGCAGATGCCCGTTTCTAGTGGCTCAATCCAGGGAGGCATCGTGTTAGACTTCCCCAGCAGTGAAGACAGATTCGAAAAGCTAGAAATATTCTACTCCGGCATGAACGGGCAGTTGCCCAACTTGGATCTTATCAACACTGTCGTTATTATATGCGGCCATATGTCTGTCAAAGTAATTGTACATGACATTGATAGCGACGAGAATACGTACAACAACCGAGCCACGACTCTTGCCTCTGGACTTCTACAGCAAGCCTTCTCCGGTCTATACAAACCCGGTACAGGGAACGAAGTTTTTACAAGCTGGCGTATTGATACCATCACGTTGGCAGCTATTACGTCCAAAGACGGTTCTGGGTCACATAATCAAATGACACTTGGCCGAATCGTTGAATCAACCATTCGCTCTATCAACAACTTATTGGAGCATTTTCATCAGTCCTTTTTCTTTTATCTCCTTTTGTCACCGAGGAGATTCGTCAGCATAGGCACATATCTTCCATCTGCAATGCTCATTGGTGCGAGTTTTACGATCAGTGGCATTTACTCCTGGTTGCGGGCAACAAGAAGAAAAGACGGACAGTCGATTGCTGAATCCGTCTCTGCGTTTGGATTGTTTGCGGTTTTAGTTTTCGCTCCTATTTCTTTTTTTGGAGTAGTTTCATTGACGCCGTCCTCTGTAAGTACATGTTTATTTTCGCATTTACTGTTAGTTCTAACCTGACATAGCACGTACTGCATGCTGTGACGATCATATGTGCAATATCAACGTCGGCCCCATTCCTTTTTTCCTTTTGTAATCTCCAAAAAACTGAGTCATACATTGGCAAACTACGATCATATTCATTAATTTACGTTGGACTATTTCTCACCACGTTGTGTACGATTAATTTTTCACTTGCGTTCGTACTTGGTATTGTTTTGGCGCCCATTCAGCTTTGCGTATTCCAAACGAGATATACCTCTACTATCAGGAAGGCTTTCTCGCGGATCTCAACAACGATTGCGCTAGCAATCACTTGCCCATGGCTCGGCATGCTTCTCTATTTTCTTTTTGTCGTCCAGAAGGCGCCTGTACCACGCTCTATGTCACAATTACAAGAGCTGCGTGATCTGCTGCTCTCGACGGCCAGCGTCGACGCATTGAATGAGTTTATCCACGCGGTGTTGTGGAACTGGAGGGCGCTGGGGGTATGGGGATTCGTTCCGGTCCTCTTTATTGTGTGGTTGCCATTTTGGCTCTGTGGTTGCGCGGTCGGCTTGATGAAGACTTACAGTCCTATAACTGAATCTCCGACACAAACAATAACGGACAACGTGACAAAAGAAACGGAGTACATAAGGGCGGAGGAAAAGGTACCGGAGAAGATGAGAGAGAGGTAGAACTGTATCAGACAAAAGTTTTGCTTGAACCAGATGGATCTAAATTTTTAATGATGACCTTGATGTACTGCCTGACAATTCCACTCGAAGGCCAAACGGTAAACCTGCATGACGACCATCGCCAGCTTGAGGCGGGATTGCATATCCTGCTCGTTGGCCCCAATTTATTCACTTCTCTGGCCGCAAATGACACAGCACTGCCAATGGCATGACGGTATTATAAAAGCAATTGACTCACGGTCATCCCCAAGAGAACTGTTGGTACGAATTAAGAAATTAAGTCCAATAGATAGCAGCAAGCTGCCTGTGTATTTTGGTTGGAGGACAGCGGATAGTTTATCAAGGGCACTCCAAGATCAGCGGGAAAGGGTTCGCCAATCTTGCGTCATACAGCCAGCCTCCTTTAGCAACCGCAGACTCGCCCAAACTTGCCTTATTTCCCTGGTTTATTTTTGAGAGTATTCTAGGTAGAGTGTATCTTATAGGAGACTATTATTAACTGAAGGAGCACATTTGAAACTCTCTGCCGCTGAATAACCAGGGGACTCAGTATTCGCCAGGGAACCACTTGGTTACTATCACTTGGAATTAGCTCAATATGCCGTACCGTGTTGGTTTGTTTTCCCTTTTTTGATATCTGTCGCTTTGATGTGCGATCGACTTTTGTAAACACCAATTTACATGATGTTATAGAGATCGCCAAACAGGGCAAAGCCAAATGTCGAGGCGCAGAGTGCAAAAAAACCGACGCAAAGATCTTGAAGGGTGAACTTCGTCTGGGAGTGTTTGTCCAGTCTGATCAATTTCAGTCGTGGCAATGGCGGCACTGGTATGTGTGGATTCTGGGCCAATTTTTATAAGCGGTCTTTTGCATGCTGCAATGGCTGATCTCAGTATGACAGGGGCTGCATCACACCGAAAGTTATCGAGAACATCAGTGAGAGTGTTGAATCTGTTGAAGACATTGATGGATTTGAAGAAATCGACGTGGACGACCAGCAGAGAATCAGAACGGCTTTGGAAGAAGGCCATGTTGCCGATATAGATTACAGAGGTGACGTCGAGACGAATCGTCGCGGTGCAAAAAAGCACCGCAAGCAGTCACTACCGAAGACTGTCAATGACACGATGGATACAGAGGATCCAGTTGAGGAGGTTAAAGAGAAGGAAGTTCATACAGAACTCGTTTCACAGGGGGCCGAGCCATCAACTAAAACGGAGGATGAAATTGATGCAGCTCCCGCTGTGGAACCTGCAGTGGACGAAGAGAAGTTATCTGAAGATAAACGACCGTCAGAGCCTCTAAGTGAGAGGGGCACAAGGCGAAAACGACAAAAACGACCAGAGCCACCACCTTCTCCTCCAGTTGAAGATACGCCACCAAGCGAAGTGTACGTTATACACCAACTTTGTTGGGAGATTAAGAGATTAGAAATATTGACGCCCTAGCCTGATAGACTAATTAAGCGAAGTCGCGGACGGCCGAGAAAATATACTGCTAGTACTACTGCATCGACTCTGCCTCCTGCTACATATGAGGTTCCTACAAAGCCAGTTGAATCTACGTCGGGTGAGTCTGCAGACGGAGTAACAGCTCCTGTGGCTCCGGCAAAACGTGGACGTGGGAGACCAAGGAAATCAGACGCACAGGACAGTGACAGTCGAGTAGCAAAGGTTAGCGAAAGCATAAATTTGTTGTTGTAATTTGCGCAATAGCATTCTTCTAACGCAATTTGCAGAATACTGCAAAAGTGGACTCGCAACCGTCGTATTTACAAGACGGGTTGGTAGTTAAAGGTCCTTCTATTATGCAGCGATCGCCAAAATCGTCGACAGCTGCAGGACCAAGTACTGCCAGCGATACGGTGAAACGAGGCCGCGGGAGGCCGCGGAAGCCCGAATCAGAAAAACCGAAGCGAATATTGGCTCCTCCGCTCTTGGACGGGCAGAAACGGGGAAGAGGCCGTCCTCGCAAGTATGCAGCTGAACAACCTACCGCGGCTTAGTAACGTATTAGGTTGGGGGTTCAATGATATGATTCAACCTCTCAGATGAGGGTTTAGTGTTAAATTGCTTGGTCTTTTGGTCTGACGATTGTCGGAGAAGAATTCCTATTTTGTATTTTATTTTAAAGAAGTATGTGTATGTATAATAGCAATGTGAAGATGCTATCCTCATTCAGGGGTTGAAATCCGGCGGCAGCCAATTACAGTGCCTGGAAAGCATGATGACGTTTGCTCCCAACTGATCATCGCAACACTCACACAAAACGCACACCGCAGCTCCGATTTTGTCGGTTTGCTCGTCTTGCACGATTGGCACGGATGAGTTCTATATTCCAGGCAATCATTCGACCGGCGGATGATTTCCTTGACGTCCGCAATAGGAACACGTCGCGGCCACATCATGTCATTTCTCTTGTGGATCACACGGCCTTGGAATCAGATGCAACTCCTGTGACTAGTACAGAACAGCGGCCGGAACAAGAGGAGAATGCGATAACTCATCCAGAGGACGAAGGAATCGGTCAAGGCGACGATCTTGCTAGTGATACCGGGAGCACCGAAGATGCGCCGCTGCTAGGCCATACTCGCTCGGATAACGGATCTGCAGAACAGCAGCTGCAAGAACGGCGATTTGGACGTCGCAGTCACAGAAGTTGCTCCTTGTTTCAGGATGTGCTTAAGCAAATGATGTCGGTCATGTGCTGTTGCTGTCTTGGTAATGTCGACGGCGTCGACGAAGAAGACGAGTACATCGTGGGTGCGCACGGGGGCATCAGTTCTATTATTCCGTCTCGGTTCACACGCAGAGGCTATGAACGTCTGAGAGACGGCCAAAAAATGGAAGAATCGTCGCAAAACGGCGTCTATAGTTCGGATCCTGACGTTGCATATGACGTGCTTTATGAGAATCAGCGAGGGTAGGCGGTCACTTCTGAGAAGTCTATTGTTTGGTGTATTTTTAAGACTCACATTTCATTAGATTTTTTTTCTTTGGTAGTCCGCTCTTCGCCTCAAGAGGACTGCTAAACTTTGACCCTTCTCCGTGGGTGGACGCCGCGTACAGATATTCGCCGGTTGATATTCTGTCAGCGCCTGTTCCTGATCCGTCGTGGGAATGGGTCTGGCGTACCTGGTATATTGACATGACCTATGACGTCGATGACCAGGGCTGGTCTTATTCGCTGTGCTTTTCATCATCGAGCTGGCACGGCGCCCATGTATGGTTCCATTCGCTGGTTAGACGACGTCGATGGATTCGCAAGCGCCGCCGGCTTTCGACCGAAGCGTCTAAGTATAACGAGCAACAGCAGCCGAACGCAGATCGAGGGGGATTTGTTCCTGACCATGACAAGAAGTCGAGGCGGGTATACTCTGTTCTTGAAGGGAACTCGCCTGAATATTTTACGGTCCAGTCGTCTGCTTTTAAATCTCGATCACGGAGACATGTTCTCGTAAGGAAACTACAAGCTGGCCAGTCCGGAGAAGCTGCCAGTGTACCGTCATACGGAGCTCTGTCGAAAACTGGTAAAACAGCGCCTGATTCGCAGAGTGTATCGCAGGTCAGTAATCAGAACATCGAAATCGACTTTAGTTTTATAGATGACGATGACGATGACGCTGGTGAAGACGATGGATTTGTCAACAAGATATCCACCATCGGTTCGCTTATGAGAAAGCTTAGAAAGACTCGACTTGATAGACAAAAAATTGATGCAATTGAGCGGTTTATCGGCGATAGCGGTGATGACATAGTTCTTCTTGCGTCGTTAATGGATCAAGTTATTTCATTTCTCGTCTTTCAGGAATCGAGACGTGAGTTGCTTCGATGTTTGCTTCACTATTACAAGGATATCCGAAGCCGGGCACGGAGTCTTAAGGCCGGAGAATTGACGCGGACAAAATCGTTGGAATTAGAGACTCAAAATCAGTCTGTTGAACAGCATGCTGGTCATGTTGTGATAGACTTGGATCAACTGCCTGCCAGTACTGTCATGATGCGTAGAAGGGCGCTGCATCGTGCGATATTGGTTGCACGACGAGAGGTTTCCAAGTTGGATTTTTACAGTGACAGAAAGTTGTCTAGCAAGGAATACGCAAAGGCTGACCTTTTACTCTATGATTTGATGCCTTCGCCTTCCAGCAGCGATGATATTCTGAAACAGTTTGGTGATAGCACCGCAGAGCGCACAAATATGTCGTCATTCCTAGGGCTTGTGCCGAAGGACGACGTTATTTTGGAAGAAGGACTTGAAGAGATGGAAAACGAGGACGATATCCCTGAAACTCCGACTGAAAATGAATCGTCAGTGGCGAGTAACAAAGTATTATCTTCGATCGTGAATGACCGTCACTTTGATATCGTCCGAACTATTACACCCACGGCCGTCGCGAGCGTGAGTTCTACGGCACAAGTCAATCCGGCCCCGGCACAATTATCAGAACGCATAAGCAACTTTTCTGTATCTTCGCAGCAAGCGCAACAACAACAGTCTCTGGATGCTTACGACCAAATTGACCGTCGAAAACAGGAAAAGGACAATGTTATATCCGGCGTTCGAAATAAGGTCTTACAATTTGTCGCATCTACGGATCAAGAAAATCAAAATAGATAGATATTGCGAGTAATTCAGTTTTCAGGTCTATATATATTCTTTTCTCGGCATCGGGCTATTTATTGGTAGGATTCAGTTTTCGACGAAAGATTGTTGCAGGTTTACAGTCGTGGTGTTGCCCTTTCTGGTTGGTGGAGTTTAACATTTGGTCTGCTCAATTTGAGGTATTAATTTAGTTGGGTATTGTGTTTCTTTGAATTTCATTGGCTTTCATATGTATGATAGAAGTTTAACGACTTGCCAATTGCTTGTTGTGATAGAGAGAAATCTCCACCGCAACAAAACTTTTGCAGTTATCTAACCCATCTCAAGACCACGAGCGCTTGCCAGACCATATTCGGCCTTAAGCCGAAGATGAGGGTTTCTTTCTAAATATGAGGTCCTTGAACAACTCCTTCAGCCCGTACTCTCCACCCCTTTTCTCCATGACAACTACCTTTTCTCCAAAAAAGTTGTTTACTACTGTCCCCGGCTTTTCTATCGCGGTTTTGAAAACTGTCCGTCCGGACTTTGTCATATTGTCACGTTCACGAAGCGCGGATTCTAGTAATGGCGCGACCTCTGCGTAACATATTGCAAGTTCGCGGCTGAGTATAAGATATGAGCGACGCGCGGGACTTGGTGCCTGAAGATACGATGTACATATGTTAATTTCATATTCTTTGCTCGATTGCTGCGTGCAGTCACCTTACCATAAGATTATAACTTCTAATTGAGTCGTTTAAAGTCTTAATGGACAGTTCATGGTATTTCCGTTCAATTTCTTCCCAGTCGTTCTTGGACAGCCTTGGTTGTGACAAATCTTCAAATAACACTTCCTGGTCCTTCTCACCATCCTCATCAATCGAGACACTCTCATCACTGTCCGCTACCGACATTGTAGGTTTGTCTTGTTCTTTCAACAACCCAAGTCGTCGGGTTTCCGCTAATTCTGCGGAGGCGTACTTTCTCGCTCTGTTGATTTGTTCTTCCAATGTCCCGCCTTCTGTCGATATCAATCTAATTGCATGTCGCTTCCAACTCTCACGCAGTTCAAGTCGGAACCGGTGGAGATCTTGCCGGATAGTATTCTGTTTGTCGATCCAAGGCGGTGCTATATCTTGTTTCTAGAACAGATCAGTGTCATTCAGCGCTGAAAGTAAGACGCCGCAGTCAAGTATGTACCTGAATTATTCTATTCAAAAAAAACTCTGTTGTGTCCAAAAATGGCGACGACACGCGACTATCCATATCCAACTTTCCACCTCTTGGAATATTCTTAAATTGCCCTCTAGAGCGAGCTTCTTCGATTCGCTCGTCTGCCAAAGCACGAAGTCCGTGTAACGTGCCAGGCATTGGTCTGGGTCCTCTGAATCGGTCGCGATACAACCTAGCAAATTCAGGATCTCTTTCCAATTCTGTTGACTCTGTCTTATCTTTGCCCTTCTTCGTATCGGCGCTCTTCTCTTGAGATTCATTCGTTTTCGCCATAGTGTATTCAAGCGTACGCTCGCGGGCGCGTGCGAGGCGGACAGAAGCCGGCACAGAGCGAGATATCTTGGGCAGCGGGACGACATTATTACCCCCCGCGTCACCGGAACTTTGAAAGGGATTCGGAGGACGAAACTTGCCTCCAGGAATTCTCAATGGCTTATTCACATCAACTAGCATCCTCAGCACGGCATCTTCCGTCGCCTCTGTGCCTGTCCACGGTCGGCTAAACGCAATATCGTGCGTATGTTTGCTCGCTGCTTTGGATAAACTTGCTCCGGCAATAGCTTGAGCGTGTTCATTCTGGAATGATCGACCCTCAAGTCGATCCTGTAGGTCGCGTAGCTCTTCTTTCTCTAAAATATCTGCGGCAGCAATAGAACCTGAATTACCACCTGCAAGGGGATCGTCTCGAATGGGACTTGCTTCTTCGGCTAACTGTGTGAGTCGGCGCTTCATGTAGCCAACATCGTCGGCATCGAATGGGGAGTAGGTCAATGGAGTAGAGGTCGTCACAACGGGACTGCTTAGGCCTTCTGTCACCTCCTCCGCCTCTTTCTTTGACGCATCATTTTGTGAAGGCGACGAGGTGGTACTGTATAACGCGCAAGAGTTCCTTGGTCTAGTGAAAAGCGTGACAGGTGTGAACGCGGAAGGACGTGGACGACTTCGTATTTTCACTGGCTGGTGTACGCAGCAAATAATATTCAAATCGTCGCATATTCGCACTAATCGCTTCATATTGTATGATTTGTCTGACCGGCTAGCAATTGAAACCTTTGAGAAGTGACTAGAGCAGACGGAATGGAGTTAATCATTAAAGATAACTAATAAGGTTTGAACGTTGGGACTTCCCGCAAATGGATATAGGTAGATTTCTTCTATTGTTCCTGCAACGCCAATACGGTACTTGGCATTTGCAAGTCTCTTCATTCAAATATCAAGCGTTTCTGTCAATGGACTGGAATGTCACTGGCAAATGACTACAAGAACAACATTCTTCGTCTATAACTGCCATCACGTTCTGTTATTGCGATGACTTATGCCAATTTTAGTGTCGCCAGCGCGTCTGAAACATCAAGCTTGCACCGACAAAACGACTTTTGCTTTAAAAGTCACTGTTATCAAACGCCAGAATTATCTCCCCGGTTATATTAAAATGAAGGAAGGACTGGTCACACAGCAGGATATCACTCTAGATCGCAAAAGAGTTTGTCTTTTTGTGGCGAGATGTAGGAGCAAGAATTTTGCTTAAAAGTATATGACTGTAAACGAGCAAGAAAATATCGGGGAGGACCGTGCCTTATATTGATGTCTGTCTTTACCAACTCGTAAGGCCATATAACACAATCGCAGCAAATGTAGAGGCGCATACGCTAATTGTATCATTGATTATTTAACTCCTCATACCGTTCAAGTGCGTTATTGCTGCTTCCGCTCGATCCAATTTCGATAGTGTCGCTGGTATATCCTGTGACAAAAGAATCGTCAGTCAACAAGCGTCAAAGCGGTGGACCTCTAACAGCGCCATACCTTCTTCATATCTCGAAGCGACGCAATAAACTCTTTGAATTCAGCGCTAATACTCTCATGGCGAGGAAGTATATCATCCATATTTAATTTCGCTTCTTTAATATCTCCATCGGCACGATCAGCTACAGTGAGAGCTTGCTGTCGTCGAGATTCAAGATCTTCCAACTGTGTCTCGTAATCTTTGAGTACCCGCATGGGAGCTTCTCGTCGAAGCTTCGTAACCTGAACTGTTTCCTCGTCAATCTGTGCGTATAGCTGTCGTACTTGTTCATTTAACTCCAAATCAAATGGTTCATAGTCTGTGGCGCGTGTTAGATATATCGAAATATAGTCGTCGATCTTGCCTATACATTACATACTCTCAGCCGCCTCCTGCTTTCCGGCGTCATTGATAAGAGACGACAAAGAAAACTCCGACCCATTTACTCCATTCACGACAATACTGTGCTTTGACAAATCGAACATTCGAAATACAAACTAAATACTCGGAATGGTTAGCAATCGACAGTTCAAGTTCAATCACCGCGACCGGAGAAACGTACCTGTTTTACAAGTTCGTCAACCTCATCTCTGAGGTCATCTTTTCCATCAATTTGTTGTCGAGGAAAATGCGTGTCGACTTTGCTCTTTGCAATATCCCGAAATTTCTCGACTAAATAGCGAAAGTCTTCTGAGACAAGTTGTAGCTTTTGGTGTATTGGCGGATGATGCAACTGTTGTATCTCAAAATCGTCTAATGATTGACCCGATTCTGCCACCGACATTTCGGATGGTACCACCCAATAAACAAATAAAACAGGTCAAATATCACTTCTGTTCGTGAGTGACTTATAAAGATCATTTATACGCGTCTCGGCTTTGTTTACTTCAAAGAGATTACTCCCAGCGTTGCATATTAAGCGTGAACAGCGTGATTGTGAAGACACTTTCTTCACGTGCCAACTGAAGGCAAACGTCGTAAAACTACACCGCACATCGCAATTTTAGTTTACAGGACAGAACTGGCCGTCTGGTGCTTGACAATGAAAAATTTTAAAAAGGCGATTGTTTACTCTACTTTCTGAAGTAGCCTTGCTAAGAGCTGAGTGAGTGGGAATGTGAGTGATCAGCGGCAGTTACCATAGCAACAGTGCTAGCCAATTCTCGATTAGAGTTAGCGTGGCATGACTTTACCGCGTCACCTTCTTTATTTACCTTTCGCTTATCAAGGAAAAGTGCAAATAACACCGAAAAGTATCGCTGCAGCATAATGGCGTAGTAGCCACCCAACGATGGCCGCACGGCATTTCGTGCGACGCTTGGCCCGGCGAGTTCTCAGATCTCAGTGGCTCAGTCTTCTACTCTCTCCTCTTTCTCTTTTATTTTCGTCTTGCTCTTTTTGTTTCTTCACCCTTTCGCTTCTTAGTCTCTTTGTGAGACTATCTTTGTCCTATAATTTTTCCAAGGAAGTTTTATTGCAGCTGGCCTGTTTTATTTCTACCTTTTCGATTCATTTTCTATAAAGGTAAGAGAGAAATCATGACACAACTGCTGTTAACATAGCTCACAAATATTGTTCAGTTCGCTGGTCGACTTTTGATTATATATTTACATCAGCAATTACAATACGAAACCAAACAAAAAAAGGAAAATATATTTTAGTCGAGGCACACCATGTCTGCTTCGGATTTACGTCAGATTGCCGCCAACTCCATGAGAAGTCCAGCACAACGGCCATTAAGTCCATTAAAGAGTGGTCAGTATGTTAGCTCACCTCTCGGGTCGATATCTCCAGAGATGTTGTATGACAGCTCGCCAAGTTTGTCATTGTCAGGAAGTGAGCCAGATCCTTTCTACGTCACCACGACTGCGGAAAATGCGGCAGCGTTACATATGATGGCGAAGTTGTGGAACCAACAAAATCAAAGGCTTGCCGCATCGATGAGACAACAATCAGCTTTAGTTCCAAGTGACAGTAAGTACTCGTTTTGATAACTTACGGCCTTTGAAGTATAGCTGCTAAGTATTTCATGTAGCCGAGGCATTGAGACTACAGAAGTTCGATTATGGAACGCCGTCATTGCTGCTGGATCCAGAATCACCTGTACTACTGGAGTGCGAAAATGTCGGAAACCGATACGACATCTTTTCTCGCCTACCGCTTCAGCCATTTATACCGGTTCCACCGAATATTGGTCTTCCTCACCAAAGAAGTTTAAACATGGATCCTTGTTCGTCTCTGAGCTCAGATTATGACCGGGAATATACTGATAGCTCTGATCCTTATGTCTATGACGTAACGGAGATGTCCTCTCCTGGAAATCCATATCTGAGTCATGAAGCCAACCATATGTCTGACTTTCGACGAAGTGGAATAGAGAATTCCTCTATGCTTGATGTCGTGGCTGAGAGTGACTACGAGGCTGATTATCAGTCCGAAGGATTGTCTCCATGTTTGTCTTCCGCTGAGGATACTAGCGACTTCTCTTCTCCAGAGTTGCTTCAGAACAACAAGTTCTCTCTCGGAGCCCAAGCCAGACCGGTAGCGCCATGGACAACAACTTGGCAGCCGATTTTGACAGCAGATCCTGTTACTAAAGAGAAACTTGTTATCGACGTTGACGATCCAAACCGCAATGAACGTCGCACACGGTTACCATCGAGAGTCTTGGACACGTATGTTGTAGGCCCAAATGCCCAAGGAAAATATATATGCAACTTCCCAAAGTGTGGGAAGTCATTTGGTCGGCGATATAATATTCGGACTCACATACAAACCCATCTGTCAGATAAGCCACACAGATGCTCAGTGTGCGACACACGATTTGTTCGACAACATGACTTACGACGCCATGCTAAAATCCATGAAGACGAGAAGCCGTTTACATGTCCGTGTGGAAAGGCGTTTGCCCGACATGATGCGCTAATGAGGCATCGTTTGCGGCAAATTTGTGAGGGTCGCCTCGAGGACGAGAAGCATACTAGTTCATAATGAGGACGTAATTTTGTAGTGAAGTGTGATGTTTTCTGACTTGTGGTACGGGAGTAATCCGAGGAGGGGCAGTCAGGTTGCCACTTTGCGCTGATAGGTTTCTGCTGGGATTTCGAGAAAGGCTGGGTTGGATATATTTTTTTGATTTGACTATCAGTGCTTTTTGGGTCGAAGCGTATAATAAAATCCGTAGTTTGGTCTATATTAAGTCAAACATCGTAGATATGGTACATCTATTTACAAATGATTCGTCCACGTTTCAACCAACAGAAAAGATTCTCTTCATTAGTCATTTCTGGCATAATTGGTAATTACGACACGATATTATCGAATTCTTCGAATAACAGTTGTAGTTTCTTCCTAGAATTCTCCCCAGCAACTCCTTGCCGATTCTGGCCCTCTAGTCTGAGTGTAACGAGGGAACAAATAACGTCATAGCCATTCTGGCGAGCCAAGGTGTAGACTGTCTTTAGGTCTTCGAACGTGAATTGGAACCTGTCGCCGCGACTTCGCAGTGAATCTACCACCTTAGAAAATTGTCCCACACGCGCGTAGCAGTTGAGTATGAGTATCAGTGCATCCTTATCTGAATCTTCGGCTTCCTTATCTGACATCTCGCCATAAAATTTCTTCCTAGAGACTTCGCTGGCGATCCGCTCGCGTTCCGCGTAAAGAGCCTCGGCGAATCGTCCATCCTTATTGAGCATACCGATGCAGTAGTATGCTCCTAGCAACGCAGTGTGATATATGCGTGCATCTCGTTTAACTTTTATCTTGAATCTTCGGTCGACAAGGCTCCGTAAATTATTGTCGCTATGTGACTTGCCTTTCTGCAACTCCAGATCAATGTCACTTTCGTTTGTCTCTTTCCAACCTTCGACCTGCCCTATGTAGGCAACGTCTCTATCCATGTCAACATTATCAGATGCATCCATCGCAACAGTCGATTCAGCGAAGCGAACGCGGAACTCTGTACGCGCTTGGCCATTCACTGCAATATCGAGGAATGCACTTAAAACATGGTCGTCTATCATGTCTGGATGCTTCGTCTGAAGATACAACATAATGGCACGTGATTCAGCGATGATTTCCTCTTCAGACTGTAAAGAAGACGTAGGTAGTATCGGAGCCACATCGTATGCCCCGTGAAACGCCGACATGTTGCCATGTGGGAGAAATGCTTTGCGGACAGCTTGTGCGAGGTCGCCAGTCAGAGCAGAAGATGGCCCGTTTTTCTTCTTCTTATTAATAAAAACAGAATACGCCCGCATCAAATGATGAAACGACATTGCATCCGGCGATATGAAGCGATCTGTATACATATGCATCAAGATCATTCTCGCAAATGCGATATCTCCTGACATTGCACAAATGTACAGCATCATGTTCATCATTTCGCGGCCTATTTTGAAGCCACGTTCCTTGGCTTCTAGTAGATACTCCCAAGCCTTTCGATGAAACTCCGCCCGCCTTGAAAGAGCGTATATAAGGGCCGACATAGCCTCATATGTCGGTTCAAGCGGCTCGATCGGTCGTGTTTGCATTTCGTTATAGAGATCCAAGGCACGTTCTGATTCCCTCATTACCCCACTAGCTTTTATCGCTATACTGTAGATGTGCTGATTGGGTAAATTCTCCATGGAACGAAATTTCATGAGATCAAAAATCTGAAAAAGTTCCTTGATTCTCCTGGTTTTGAAGCAAACGCGCAAAATTAGGCCGTAATGAAACACATTTAGATCGACTTTCGCCTGACTCATGGTGTTGACAACTTTCGACATGGCCTTGAAGTCCCCTGTAGTGTAGTAAAGCTGCATTAGATAGTAGTAGGTAAATTTGCCTGGCTTGATATGGTTCAAAACCATATGATTGTATATTCCTTGAGCTTGGTTTGTCATTCCTTCTTTCGCATAAGCTTGCAAAAAGAGGTTATAAAGAATGCGATTCATCTCACATCCTGATTCCTCAATCATTTTGATCAGGTCAATACCGTAATAGGCTCGGACAGGTAATGGCACGCTGGTGATAAACCTAACTATATCCTTACTAAGTAAATTCTCAAACCTTGCGGGACTTGCTATGAGCGACTTCACAATGTTGTACCAGTTAAATTTTCCATTTTCAACCGAAAGTGATTTCTCATCGATGACCGCGATTCTGTTGCGCACTTCCTCAGGTATGGAGAGCACGCGTGCCCTTGCGAGTGAGGTCTGCGGTGAAATTGGCCCTCGTAATGGCCTTTCCTCCTTCTCGCTCAATTCTGGGAAAAGACTATCAAACGCTTCGTCTATTTCTGTCTCGGTAAATGAGCGTGGAGCGTTGGACGCCGTCTACTTCAGGTCAGCAGGAACAGTTTACACAAAATTAATTCTATCGTACATACGTTTTCACTTGTCGGCGGCGGGGCTTCTGAATCTTGACGGCTGGACCTTGAGTATACGGTTCCGTCGCCTTGCAATTTATCCTCCGTACCAGACGACACTGACGACCGAGAGGAGTCACCCCACGGTGAAAGCTCCTCAAGCGGGGTCGCAAAAGAGACAGAGGAAGCGTTGTTGATGCTAGGAGAAGAACGACGGAGATCTTCAACATTTTGGCCTGCAGCTAGCTGCGAGACGTATTGCGTGCTGTGTGGCCGACTTTGACGATATCCGCTAGCTTCGATAGCTGTTCTAAGGCGTGTCGAGCATACTTCAAACGGCACATGCGGTCCTACTCGAGCTCTGGACAGAAGCGCCTGCGCCAGCAGCAAGCGATGCGTGGCGGCGCAAAACACTGTTCTCGACATCTCAAAGATCAAGCAACGACCCGAGAATCAAAAAGCAGAAGTTTCGTACTCAATATCCACGGGCATCACGATAGCGACTAGAACAGCCCTCTATATTTAACATTTTGAAATGAACAAATTTTCGAATTAAAAACTCCCAACGGGCGTTACCCGGATCGAATTGCTGTCAGGAGGTTCCCCGTGCTGTAAAAATTTATGAATTTGCTCTGTAGAAGTATACCATATACATAATGTCGGATAGCGGCTCACAGTCTGATGCCGAAGAGTATGTGATTTGAGCACTGGATTATAATTTACTCTGATGGATCTGTGTCTTTTATGTTAACATCTTGCATCAGATACGTTCCACCAGTCGGTTACAAGCCACTTGCGCAGCCACGATTTTCTGCAAGCAAGCAGCTGGCCGATGGAAAACAGATATGGCTGGTTAAAGTCCCCAAATCCATGAAGAATCAGTTTCCAAAACGGATACCGGTTCCGCCTTCGTTGGCGTCATTGAGCGCGGGCGATACTGCGAATTTTGATCACGACGGAGTGAAATATGCCGTCGTTGAAAACGAGGTAGAGGAGGCAACAGCGGCGGACAAACTGAAAATACTAGTACCGTCCAACGACAAAGGGCAGCTAAGACAACGTGAGTGACTTAAACATAGTGATAATTTTTGATAGTCTCTTTGGCTGGCGAGTTCTAATTACGCCTTTGCAGTAACGGTACCCGTCTCGAAAGTTCTACATATCAACGAAGTTGCAGAAATCCCTCCAATAAATCTTTCTATTGCAAAAAGCTGATAGAATTTTGAAAACTATGACGAATGTGTACAATATACGAATTATGAATCTCTCGTGATTGGGCGCGATCCCCGTTGCATCAGACAGAACATGTGCTGGACCCAGACTCATGATCTATTTCAATTTACTAATCGTCATATGCTAGCCTCCGGCATGAATCAGTCGGTACCGAAGAGCTTCTTAAGTTCACCTGCCTACCCTTGTGGTTCGAACCAAAGCATTTTGCGGTTGACGCCATGTTTAAACCCTACAGCTTGGCCGCAAGTTGCGGAATGAACTGGCGGTTTTTCAATATAACACCGTAGTCAAAATGTATGCCGACTTTGTCCATTGTCCAATGCTATAGAAGTACAACCCAGTGTATATTTTACAATTTATAATATTGTCAACTGGCAGTGTGTTGCCGGCCACAATTTCGCAAGTGTAAACCAAATTTCAAATTTTCTTTGGCTCCGCGATCAGCAAATTGCCCTCTCCTAAATCACGCTGAGATCCTATCCTTGTCTTGCTGTACCTGTGTCTGGAACGCCAGCACCTGTAATGAATGTCACCCGTTAGTCGTGGTTCTGCTGGGCAAACTAAGCCACAAGGACAATTTGGTCTACATATACATACTTCTGCCCTCTTCCTATCATTCTTTGTCCGAGTAGCCGTTATCTGGTCCTCTACTCGCTTTCTAAATCTCAAGGTAAGCACGGCATGAAGGAAACGGGGACCAAGAAGGAAGGACGAACATTTCCGATTCAATAAACTCAAGGCGTTTGTCGACGTTCATCACCGCCTCAGTCTGATCTTGAGGCACAAGTACGGGACCGATCAATTTATATATTTTAGAGTCCTCTTCTAGTATCGAGAATTCCTAGTAAATCTTGCGTGTTAATTTTGCCCAGTGGTAACAGAAAACACCGAGAAAGAAAACCACATCATACAGAAGCCACATACCTTCTGCACAATCTTGTTCTCTTGGAGTTGCGACTCAAGCTGCTGTCGGGCTTCGAGAAATGTGGTGAGATCTGTGCATATCCTAGTGAGAAACCAGTGCAGCGTAAGTGCGTAAAGAGATCGATCATATGTACCTGTCTGCATCTGACGGTACTCCTCCATTAGCTTCTCGTACTGCGCTTGTGCTGATATTTCTGCAGTCGTCATTGTGATCTCCGAGGTAAGAAAAAAAGAAGTAGGACGACAATTGTCGCAAGATAGTGGTTGTAAGTTAACTAGATGTTTTTTCGTGTAATCTGTCGCTGGCGATTGTTACTTGTCAGAAAGTCCCAACTGCTCACTACAGCTCACACAAATTGTAGTCCAAGTATTGTCCATCAAAGTTCGACCTGTAATAAGATACTGTATTTGACATGCCTGCTCAATGAACAAAATCATGTCGACTAAATCATTTACACCCATTAATGAAACTAATGAAATACAAACCAGAACCCCCCGACCCTAACGCGCCAAATAAACGGTGCAAAGAAAGCAAAAACCTCATCCTTCACACCCAACATTCCCGCCATTTCTTATCATAATGAGATCCCGTTCAACATGACATCAAGCCACCCCTCCACTTCAATTGACGACATAGAACTGCAACAGGTCAAATCGCACTCGCTGTTATCAATAACCGCTTTAAGTCCACTGAGATATGCGAGTACGTCTCCGTCAATATGCCGGTCTGATATCGACGCGAAAGAAGAAAAACTGCTCGAGCTACTATCTCCATCAACGACCCCATTAAACGGCTCGCTAAAAAGTGCTCGCGAAACTTCAAATGCGGTCGGAATTAGCCCAAGCTCGAGAGGATAAAGAATCTCTTCGATACTCGTGGGCACAGCTTTCCGGATCGCCTTTTTCCTTCGCCACAGAAAATGCTGGGAGACAGTCCGGACGGAGTCAGCAAGCCAGTCGAAGAGTCTATTGTATTCACTCTCCGAGAGCATCCGGAAGCCATATACGGATCCGTTGATGCCGGTTCCTACAACAACGTTGTCAAAGTCCGTCAATGCCACAGAGCCGATTTGATTTCGTTGCTCAACCTTTATCGCTGATCCGTTTAGTGGATAATAATCCGAGTCATGATTATCTCGCGACGGCACAAATCTGCCGATCCGCAAGCGCGAAACCATGGTCGGCAGCCTACATTTAAACTGCAAACTCATATTCGCAAAATGCTTCGTCTCGTCGCCGTTGCTATAAAGGCCGACTAAGGATCGATCCTTATCCGATCCAATAATAAAATGAGGAGAGAATTGCACATGATGTAACATCCGTCTAGCCACAGGATCACTGGAAAACATGTTAGCGTTATTGCCCACCACCCCGCCGCAAAATAAAAGCGAACCAATAGGTCTTCAAGATATTCCGTACCTCTCAATGACGATCAGTTCGTCATCTTCATATTTCACCACAATTATGGAATTGTCTATAGTCGAAGCGTAAATTGTGTCGCCATCGCAGGTCAAGTGAATTGCGGGACTCCGAAGTGATATTTCCACCGAATGTGTCTCAAATTGACGTGTCTCCAGGTTTAGCTCTTTCATGTATAGCCTGTTCCCAGTGGAATACAACAGTGACCTAAGAGCAAAATATTTAGCTCAGTGAAATGCAAGACAAATGGAAAGACACAATTCCAAACGAAATCAGACTTACGAATTTCCAAACGGCGTAATAGCCAAGATCGGATCTCGCACCGGAAAACTGAACACCTTTTCGAGTTCAACCTCGACCGGGTATACCTCCCTATCCGCAAGTTGTCCCATGCAAATTTCTGTAAAAGTTCCCACACCTGGCGGCGGTGCCAGATCTACACTTTCTAGAGACGTCGCCGATTCCGACGGCCCTATCGTTGGTGCATTTCGACGCACTTGAAGAACGTCCACGTTGCCGTGATGTTTCCAATTCTGTTCGGACTGCCCAGCATATGATGTGGTCCAAGTCAAGTCAGATGCTCCGACAACGATATATTCTTCTTTTTGCAAGTCCACATCAACATCCCATTCTATTGCGTCTAGTTAGCCTCATACCCTAAAAGGTCGGAACGCATGAAGATTCAACTCACTGCAAATGCAGGAAATTTGCTCGTCCGGCATCAGTAGTGTGTGCGCAGGCGTACTGGTCAAAAATTGTTGCTTGATAGGATCAAGAAAAACCAAACTTTGAGGCGAACCACTTTGAAGGACGGCAAGAACCCGCGCTTGCTCTAGATTTAGAAGTCTCTTCGGCAGCTAATCCAAGAACACAGAATTAGAAGCCATTTTCGAAGCATAGGTCACTTACAGAATGCCACTTACGCCATCAATATAACAACTGGATACACACTCCTTCGCTTCTGTGCCAACTGTTGAGACCGTAAAATCGCCAGATCGCATACACGCAATAGTGTTAGTGCGTGTCAGTAACGGTAACGGTTGCAAGGCACTTATTGGAATCTAAGGACGCGTCAGAGCAATGAACTCATTCGAATTAAGGCTGTCCAAAACTTACGTCTTGGTGATCGTCGAATATCACCGGCTCGGTACTGAATTTGCCGTCGTCTAGCCCACTCATATCTGCAATCCAAAGCGCGTCCGAAAGCAGATAAACGAAATTAGGTTTACATGACGCTGTCAATTGAACCGGCATTTGTCCTAGGCGTATTCTGTTCTCTTGAGTAAAGCTGAACTCGTACCTTTCCGCCTCGGAATCGAACCTGCAGGCCAAGTCAAAAACGATCAAAGACCCGTTTCGCAGTCCTATCAAGACGTGCGTCTTCGGAATTTTGGCTGGGGCCTTTGCTGTGAAAGGTCGTGACCTCAAAGGTGTAGAATATGCCACGATGGATTCGGGTACCCAACCAAAATTAAACGTTTCCTTAACATCTAAGAACAGAGTTAGACAACGTCATTTGCATCAAAACCATAACTCATACTTTCAAAAACATGCATGTCGCAAAGTCCAAACACAGGGTCTACTCGGCATAGACGAATCATTCGATCATAACGGCCCATAATACAGACTTTCACGTCTCCGCTAATATGGCTGTCAGCAAGCATGAAACAGTGAACAGAACGACGTAGCGCAAGAAAAACAGCATACATATCTACCAATCTTAACGCTGACATCGAAACGTCCTCCAAAATACACCCAGGTAATTGAATAATTTCAAGGCCTCTTTCTTCTTCGTATACCGAGTAGACGTATGTTGCGTATTTAGTTTGCAAACGCACGTTCACAACGATCAGGCTCCCCGAGTCGTCGACATCGGCCAATACGCGACCAAACCCATGAAGTGAATCGGTCTCGGAGTTTACTGGCAAATCAACCGACATTATCAAGCGAGGCATGCCGCTAAATAAGTCCGAGACTATTATCTTCGAATTCGTGATTTGGATCACATTTCCAGAGGGTAAGGACTTGGCAAATATTGTCTCCGTTGACAGATCCAGGACGGTAGAATCGGAAATTATAGTCTCGGTCAAATGAGTAAGCGACGAATCTAATGAAATCAAGCGCGAATTCCAGGGATAGCTCAGAAGAAAGATCACTTTGTCTGTGTATACTGGATTTGCGAGAGGGAAAAACTTGGTAACGCTACACATCTATAGGTTAAAATTCTGTCACCGAGACAACAAATATAAATGTGCTCACCTAGGAAAGTTAGGTCCACATGCCAGAATCTGTGCCTCCACGCCATAGCGGAGCTGGCTAACGGCACCGTTACTTGTATATCCGGATGAGATAAGTAACCTGTCGCGCAATGGATCTTGTGTGTGAAGAACCTGACAGTCGTACAAGGGAGCCCAGTTCTCAAACTCGGTAACACTCTTAGGGGCGTAATTGTAATAGTCTGATTGGGGGAGCCCTAGAGTCATTGACTGCTCCTTCTTGACGAATCGATCAATTTCGTACACACCGCCGGACTTCAAATCACCTCCGACGACGACTAGATCAGGCGATTCGTCCTTGCCTTCAAGGACAACGAATCCGGGCCCGATATCACCTGAAACTAGTGCATAGTGGCCCATCTGGATTCCAAGTTCAGAAGACAAGGCAACAACATAAATGTCACCGGAATCAAATGCAACGTAAACGTAATCCTTAAAGGATTCAAGCGAAGTGCTTTCTGCAAGGACTGCAAAATGTTGAATACTGTACAGCCTGGTTGGAGATGACGAGGGCGGATAGTAGTATGCCGTGGGGAGCGCATTATCGAGAAAAATAGCTACAGTTTACCATTAGACTGGTTTGAAACACGCCAAAGATAATGTAAATAAAATCTCACTGTTTGACTCGGCTGAATAGTGTCCAAAGTTATATTGAAATTCGGGACCCGTTACTGATTTGAGATTCGGAATGCAAAGCCACGACACGTATTTCTCCTATTTGCTGTTAGCAAGCTCGTTCGTTGCACAGGGAACGTATTAGGCTTTATATAAAATTACCATAATAAATAGTAAACTGGTTTCGTGGCGTATCGGAATCATCAATACAGGAGTGGGCACCTCAGGAACAGAAGAAAAAGCTATGGAAGTTAATCTCAGAAACTCCATCACTTGAAAATACACAGTGTGCTCACTTTCTGGCAAAGAAATATTGTACGTCATGTTGGCTGACTTTGGCACAAGAACCGCAGGCTGAGCACTGTATGACCGAAGTTGATAAATTGACAGCCTTGCATGTCCTCGTTCACTGCGACATTTTGTTGTTAGTCTCGTCCGCAGAATCGAAAGTCGCACACGACGGCATACTCTATGAAATACACTGCAAGTCCAACATAGTTTGTCACCTGAGGGTCCAGATGCATGAATTTTGCATGCAGAATCACTCCGTTGACAACTAACTGGTATGCGCCTTTGACAGACCGTAGAACATCGTACTGACACGGCAGCAAAAATATAATCTTAACAAGATTTTGATACGAACTGACAGCAATCGCGAGCCCACTATATACAATAAAGATATATTAGCTCAATCCTATGCCCCACACCAATTCGATACATACTGCTGATCAATATCAACATCCTTTCCGTATAGCTTTATTTTGCCGGCAATGTCGTCATCGGAGAAACTCGAATCTGAATCTGTGGATATCGCGTCACTATCGTCGTTGGCATCATTGCCATCGAAGTCATCGTAATCTACACCGAACTCATTGTGTCGCTCGTAAAGTTGAAAGCCAAGAACATCCGTCAGGGAAATGTTTTTGCTCACAGCAAGCGAGCCATCGGGGCCGAGGATGACAAACAAAAGATTTCTATCTGGCGTGACCAGCACTAGAGTGTCGGATTCAAACATGTCCAGTACCAATGACGCTGTTTCGCTCACTGCACCATGACGATGCCAAGCAAGAGTAGTGGCAGGTCTCCCCGCCCGCGTCATGGCGGGTGAGAGTACCCGCCAGTGCTGGGATGCAAATGGCAACACCACATATGGCATTGTCGCAGCACATAGTACTTTTCCAAACGTCGGTGTTCGGCTGATAAGCTCATATTGATATGACGACTCGTCCGCTATGGCAGAAGACAACCTGCTCGCAGACGGGACTAGTTCGTAAAGCTCGATCGAGGATTCCTATTCGTATCACAGTCAATATCAGACACATATCCAATCAATTACCCCCCAAAAGAAGACTGCAAGTCGGCCAACGTACCTTAATCAGTATAACACCATTTCGGGTTCTGCTTATTCGGAAGGGCAGAACGTTGTTGACAACAGGGGAGTGCGCAATTATGCGTGACAATACGCCGAATGGTGATATCGATTTCGCGCTGCTGTCCGCTGAAGTAGTAGCGTCAGATGTCGAATCAGACTGTCTTGACGTCTCCATGCCTCGCAGATGAAGACGATATGATCATGCTATTCGACGAAAGGCTCTGCGGAAGACGTCGTACCCACTCTTGTTTGGTTGTGCAGCAATCTCATCGCTCGATAGTCCGATAGTAAACGAAGGTTTAAAGCTTAACGCAGTGTCCGAGGGACTATTAGCTTTTAAGAAATGTATCCCGCTGTGGTCGGATTTGCCGACAGCATAGTCTTCATTCTGTGCTTCTTGGTGTCTTCCGGGTCGAGATTTCGGCGTACTAGATGATAGCCAGAGCGGAGAATATGACTGCCCGTCGACGGATAGACACGAAGTTCATTTATAAAATCACGCGCGCGACTGAGTGCAGCGACGCGTGTGGTCGGCATCTTCCGCGGGAGGGTTAGGTCACACATTATTTACATCTCCCAAATATGTGAAGTGCGAAGCAGGATAGCCCTTCCGGAAAGCGGTAATCTCGAATTATGGATTCGGCTCCTCCGTTGGACAGAAGTAATTCTCAAGAGACGGTATCGGCAAACGCGGAAACTGATGCTACAGAGGACGAATATCCCGAGACGGCTCAGAGTCTAGAGGGGTTGGTGCATGCTGTACAAGATCATGAATATACTACTCCCCTGGACGACCGGCCGACGAAAGTCCAGAAGACGTCCAAAAAACAGACAGTGAAGGACATACGAAAGCCGGGGTCGAATAACAGCACGGCATCGCCGACGCCTGCACCATCAGAGCATGTCACCAGGAAACCACGCCCAAAGCCCAAATCAGGCAAGGACCCAGACGAAGATTACCTCTCGCCCTTACGAATCCGTCCTCCGCCTTACAAACAAGGAGAGCTTTCTGCGATCCCTCGAACTCCGTTGTTTGTGTCTCAGCCTTCTTTTCCGGATGTGATAGATCCTAAGACCAGAGAGAACGTCGAGCTTTTTTTGACAGACGACCATCCGTTTAATCGGAGAGGATACCGATACGTACCATGTGAAACGGCCCCGGACTTTCCTTGTCTTATGTACCGAGAAATCGAAGTACCACCTTATATATCGCGCGTCGACTACGCCGACATGAGTTCACAGGCGGTCGTGGACAGAGAATCATCCTGCATTGTTTCCACAGAACGGGGATATAGGACTACACGCGCCAATGTGGGTGTCCGCGAAGGAAGATGGTACTGGGAATGCCGCATTCTTCGAGGAAACTCGACGGGAGAGGACGGTAATGTCCGTGTAGGTTGGTCACGACGTGAAGGTAAGTCTGCCGCTGGTTTTACTTGGACATTGCAGTTTTCTTAGACCATCGCAGCTTCACTAGAGACTCCGGTAGGGTTTGATGCCTACGGCTATGGAATTAGAGACGTAACTGGCCAGAAGATCTACGTTTCTCGTGCAACAGATTTCATGAAGGAGCCCTTCGAAGCAGGAGATGTCGTTGGCCTTTACATTTCCCTGCCATCGCTGGCATACCAAGTGCAGTCCGCGTCCTCGCCCGCCACGTCGAAACTCTCGTCCAAACTTCTCAAGAACACAAAGCGAGGTGGCCTTATATCAAACGTGGTCCGCGATCGTTATCCTATCAGATACAAGGGACAGATCTACTTTGAACAATCTGACTACATGCCTACTTATAAAATGGAAAACTTGCTGAATCAGTCATCCGGCGATGACGTGGAGACAACGTTACGCAATTTGCGAGAACATGGGCTTCCAAACTCGAGCATTCGGATATACAAAAATGGGAAACACGTTGGCACGCCGTTCGAGAATTTGCTGCCGTTCTTGCCGCCCCACAGCGTTCCACTGAAAGCACTGGGGGCCCGGACAGTTGACGACGGCCGGCTGGGATATTTCCCGTCGGTCAGTGTGTACCACACAGGCACTGCGCAGTTCAACTTTGGCCCGGACTTTGATTTTTTCCCGGCAGACCTGCGCCATGAATCTGAACTTTCAAGGAAAGTCAGGCCGATGTGTGAGCGCTACGACGAGCAAATCGCGGAAGACATCGTCTGGGACATTGTCGATGAAGTTGAGCTTTCACTAGCCGGTGGCTTCAGTCGAGACAGCTCAGACAGCGAAAATGAGCAGTCAGGCCGATGACGGCTCTTTAGACGCTTTGTTGTACATAGGGCTGGAGTATAATATGTCTTTAGTTCATGAAATGCCCCGGAATCAGTGTTACGCCAAACCCAGATAATATACAAAAGATAAGTTGCAAAAAAGGCATCTCAAGTGCAAATGTACGACTAATCAATCAAAAACCATTGAGAGCTGACCGATATGCTCCTTATTCTATAATTTCCTGTTATAAGAATCGCATCAGTATCAATAGAAAAACAAGGTCAGCATGTAGTTGGTACACACCAATTGCCATACTAGCGTCTCGTCGTCCTGTTGTGAGCATCTCACTTCGTAGTCAAGCTCATATAGCGCCGAGTTTATAACGCCAACATAGTCATTAATCTGATCCCTGGTAACGCTCTCGCGGTCCACGACGGCGTTCTGGTCATTTCCATTCTGAGTAACCAGCTTGTCTGCAGCATAACAAATAAGTCAGATAAAACTTGCAATGACCAAACAAGAGCAAGCAAGAAGACCACGTACTCGAGACTGTGAGAATGCTGGCAAGCGCCTTTTTCAATTCACCCTCCTTAAGCTTCCGGTTGGCCAGAAAGGCTTGAATTAGTGCCCGATCGACGTCGGTGAGGTTTCGCTTCTGCGCTGGCATTTTCGCGTTGGAGTCGCGTTTTACGTGTTCACGCGTCGCGCGTTGGGCATTTAGTCTGCGAGTGCGATGCGAGTCACGTGAAGTACATCGAAGTCCCAACGTTGGTTATCGGTTACACTTTAGTAATCATCCTTTTGTTATTTGCAACAGCTCTTAGTTATATTTCTCTTCCGACGACTGCAAACATGCCGTCCTGGAATCGCGCGGCATTGCTTCGACCGTTTGTCGAGCAGACATGCGCCAGTCGGGCTTTGGGCCGCGTGCCTCGCCGGATGTGCAGCAACCAATATCGCAGTGCCACGATGATCGGATACGGCGCACCCCGAACAGGTCGGGAAGGTCTCCGGCCAGTTCGACAGCTGGGACAGGTCCGGACTATTACATTGGAAGCAAAGAAGACAGACAGCCTGAAGAGGTTTGGTCCGCTTGCCACATCACCAGGCGAGCATTCTCCGGAAATGCCACAGATCTCTAATCCTCGGACGGACGAGAACGGGAAGGACATGTTCGTATACGTGACGCCCGCTGCAGCAGCTGTATGTGCATGTTGTTTAGATTATAAGATATAGAACCGGTGACATTGACGCTATTGCAGAAACTAAATGCGATCAAGGAGTCGGACAACAACCCAAATCTAGTGCTTCGGGTAGACGTTGAAAGTGGCGGTTGTCACGGCTTCCAGTACGTACTGGGACTTAGAGTAGGGTTTGACCCGTCGCAAGATACGTAAGTGGCAGTCCGTGCAACCGGTCTTTCTAGTGATAGCCGAGACCTAACAGCATATCAGAGTATTTGAGCTGCACGGGGCGAAGGTCGTCATGGACGAGACGTCCCTGAGTATTCTGAAGGACTCCACCGTCGATTACACCACCGAGCTGATCGGAAGTCAGTTCAAGATAGTCAATAATCCAAGAGCTAGCTCAAGTTGCGGGTATTTCATTCTCTTTATTATTGTCGATGACAGTTCACTTTCTGTTTGAGGTCTTCGGACTAACTTTTGCTGCAGGTGTGGGTCTAGTTTTGATATCAACTTCGACGCTTAGAATATGCTACAAGCTTTGTACAGAAATATACTCTCATGTCTATATACCGAATCTTCCTTTAGCGTCCAGGGAACAACATAGCTTGGATCTCGCGAAGTGAAGGAATAGGCCAAAAACTTCATACCCTAACCCATACTCAACGCTGTTTGGAAAGGGGGGAAGTAGCGGGAGCAGTGTGATCTGAGGCTGGTCATCCGATAAAGGCGTTACGGGCCACTCTTGGTTGCGTCCAACTCAAAGAGTGAGATCCGTTGCCGTGGAGACATATTCCCCCTCAGGCACTACTCCGCACCACTTCCCCCCCTTCCATGTAGGCCGCGCGTCCCGCCAACCCACCCACCCCTGCCTGGTGAGACGCGCTGGCACTACTCCCCGGTCCAGGCATGCCCATGCCCGGGAACACGAGCACACCTGGAATCCCATCGGCGCCCCATTTGGGCACGGGATGGAGGAAAAGAGGAAAACCCCCACCACGCCGGCTAAGAATACAAAAACAGAGTCGGCGGTTAACAACACAAACACCAGGTAGCCGATTCGCTTGATTCTGCGTTCGCGGTCGCGCGGAAGGGCAGAAGACTGTAACATGTTAGCGCACATGCCCAGTAGCAGGTGATCCGGTGATGGATCGAGCTGCCTTGTTGACATGAGGGTTGTTGTACTAACCTATGACAAGTTTTCCTTACCGCTCCGACGCAAGCCCGGATTCGCGGGGAAGCGCACGTGGATTTCTGCGTTCGCGGTCGGACTGGAGAGTAAAAAACGCCTCAATAAAAGTTAGCTCACGGTCGGAAAATTCATAGACCAAATAAAACAACATCGTACTAACCTGTTTGACGAGTTCTAGACTCACCCTTCCGCTCAAGGCCGGTGTTCGCAGGGCTGGGGGCCGTGTATGTGCCACCCGACCATGAGAGAAGAGGAAAAGAAAAAGGGAAGGGGAAGAGGGCGGGCAGCGGGGATTTTATATGCCGAACCGGCGGGCGGCTTGGGAATTGGCAAACGGGCTGGCTTGCGCTGTTGCTGTTTACTACCAGGGTTAGGTCGTTTTCCGTGCGCAAGTTGCCCGCTTCCTCTATGGCTGGACCACAAACATCTGGCTATTCTGCAGTTGACTTGATTGTTTTTAAAATTAGAGCACAATTATACGTCTTATGACAGCGTTTTAACATGGATGGCGTGGGACGCACAAGGAAAGCTGGCGCTGTGCTCATGGCAGCAATTCAGCATAGGGACTGAACGCGCGCAGAGACTGTGTATGTTGACTGTAAAAGTCGCATTTGTAACTCTGGTCGTTTAATTCTGTTGCTCCCTGTAGTTGGCATGCAGTGTCGCTTGCTGTGTCTTCTTGAAGATGGTACAGCTTAGCACATGCCAAAGAAGTCTGCAACTCAATCACTTCGCCCGATCTGGCGATTGCTAAACAAGCATATTCTGGACGCAAATACACGATTACAATACCGCACGTGGCAAATTGCACGTGACTGTATTTCACGTGGCAAATCATCTGGGTTAGGTTGAATATCTGTTTTCCTTGCTATTTTCTGTTTTCCTTCGCGACTGTCTTCCATATCTCCTGAACTGTCCAATAACGGTACAAAAGGGGCATATAAGTGTGCCTTCCTTTCTGTACTCTCTCATTGTCCAGGAACGATACAAAATGAATGTGAAGGGCAAGAATATTGTCCGTGCTCAGATTTAAGCTTTGACGCTCAATGAACAACTTTAATTTATACTCTTGGGCGACAATTTTCAATTTTCGTTCCATGCTATATCACTCGTCCGAGGTCAATTTGTCAGTCAATTGAAATTGCGCGAGGAAAAAAATGAAGGTAGAACTGGGCCAAATTCTTGTCGCAGGTTCAGACGCTCTTGCGGAGCAAGAGCACGCACTCGAGGAGCAGAATCCCGGCGTCGCCACCTCGACCACATTCGACAACGAAGACGGCGACGAGGACAACGAAAGCAGCGATAAGACGCTCTGTATCGAGTGCGGCGACCAGCCCGCGGAGCTTTTCTGCGACGATTGCGGAGAGCAGTTCTGCGGAGTTTGTTTTGGATATCTGCATCGTACGGGCGTATGTATCTGTTGGTGTGACTTTCGACGTCAAAATCGTTCTGACTTTCAGTGTAGAAACGGAAACACCACGAAACGAAGCGCCTAAATGTCGTGCATCTGTCTACGTCTTCATCAGCCGTGTCCGTCAATAATATGGATATTGACGACACGTCCTCCACGACCTCCACTACTATCGCGACAGACGAAGAAGCCTCTACGCTTCACGCTGCCCCAGCCGAAGCTCCAACACTTTCTCTTCCGCCCGAGCCAATCGTCATTGTGTCGAACGGGTCCGCGTCGTACGGCTCGTGGATCATGGCGCGTGCGAAGTACATTCCGCTAAGGCTAACACAGAGCGAACGGAAATTGCTCAGGTTGTAAGTATATAGAGCGCACTTCGCCACCGGCATTTGTACTAAACACATTCTTAGACTCGAGGCCGCACTTAACGTGTCAGAGTACACTGACAAAGGTATTTTTAATATAACCTGGCTCACAACACCGTTTGGTCTGTAGGAGCCCATGTTAACATTTTTGTTGTCAACAGTCGACGTTCTCCTCTACAGCTCGAAGGCGAAGCGCATTATCGCTCAGCTGCAAGAGGTGTGCTCCATCCTCGCCGGTCTCGTCGTCGCAACAGACATGAAACTAGGCCAGGAAATGTTCGAGGACAAGGACTTTGCGCGCAACGCGAAGTGGTTCAAGAAGATCTTCGAAATCGGAAGGCGGTACAAGATCATGAATCCGGAGAAGATGAGGGATAGCTTTGGAAAGTTGATGTATATGGTGGGCAGTCTTTCCTGGGATTTGTGAGGAAGGTCGTGGGCTAACAAATGCTCAGGTAATGGACTCGCGCTTACCGGAAATCCAACAAGTAATGGAATTCGACCTCTACATGCCCGTTCTGACGGTTTATTCCTTCCTCGAGTCCAAAGACTGCCTCGCTCTGCTGCAAGACAACCTTGTCGTGCAAGCGACGTCTGAGATCTATCCGGAGCACAAAAAACGCAACCAGGTGCAGGCTGAAATCAAGCAGAAGGAACGCGCAATTGAGACGCTCGCAAAGACGTACTACAAGCCCGGCGTGATCTCGCAAGACGAAATCAGGCAGTGCTTGTACTCTATTGGAGATAACCACTCATATCTGCGGTCGAACAAGAACCCTGTCGAGAAAATGCAGAAATATCTGCAGCAATATTTCAATCCTGAGAAGGCGGAGGGCGAGTTTGCTCTCTCGATATCGTACGGTCGGGCCGGTGCGCGGTTGTCGCATAATCATGAGAAGCAGTACTATTACGGTATGGTTCATTCTCATTGTCCTTTGTGATGACTGTCACTAACGATATATTAACCCCAGTAAACCAATCACTCACACTGTGGTCCATCATCATGAACGACATGTTCATGCTCTGGAGTCTCGCAGACCAGGACCTTCTCTCCACTGCTACGCGGTACCGCCTCCTTGATACCGGTCAGGGTCTCAACCGTGTGCAGTCCTGCCCCGCCGTCGGCCGAGCCATGCAAGGAGTCATCTCGCAGGCGCAGAAGCGTGCCAAGTCCTGGATCGGCTCCGTTGTTGTCCATCTCGGCGACCGCACTGTGCCCAACGCGTGGTTCTTCCTCGACAAGTACCTCCAGGTACCGCAGATCCTCAACCCGCTCGAGTCCGTCCTGTCCCAGATCGACGTCGTCGCACGCGATCCGTTCGTGCACGACTGGATCCAGAGCCAGTTCGGCAGCGTCGAGGGCTTGAAAAAGACGATCCTGTCCGACTTTTTCAAACACGCCTTCGATGGCTCCGGCGCGGACAACTTCATGGACGCCGGCTCTTGTATCGACGGCAGACTGACGAGCGCCTGGAACTGGGCAAACTCCATCTCGAAGAAGCCTTATCTTAAGATATTTATGCTCTGCGGCTTCACAGGATTCAACGGCACTGATGGTTTCTAGAGTACAAACAAAGCAAACATTTTTTTTTTCAATTTATCAAAAATTATAAAATTTCAAATGGTGTTTGGGATCTGTTACTCGGTTTTCGCTTTCTTAGAATATATTTGGGAGAGGACTTCTGACGCCGGGATGCCGCTCGCCGTCTTCATCTGTGTTTGGTAGAAGAAGGATGACGACTTCACATTTAATAAGCACGTATAAATATGTAAGATTACAATTTGTCACGTTAGAAGTAAATAAAATATTGACGACGATACCGGCACAGCTCTATAAAATGATGTAACAAACAAACTTCGCAA
This sequence comes from Lipomyces sp. NRRL Y-27488, assembly GCA_030556275.1. Lineage (NCBI taxonomy): Eukaryota > Fungi > Ascomycota > Lipomycetes > Lipomycetales > Lipomycetaceae > Lipomyces > Lipomyces sp. NRRL Y-27488. The sequence goes on along the minus strand of JAKTPS010000002.1, from coordinate 72,990 downwards.
ACTAACAAACGACATTTTGGACCATTCGCTAGCATTCTTCGCAATTTCCCACTTTTCCGCCACTTGGCTCTAAATGAACAACCAAGGAACCACTCAACAGTAAACTAATTAACAATTAAAATGAAAACACAATAGGCACTAGTTCTAAATCCACTTTCCGAAAAATCTATAACGAAAGACTTAGTATTACATCCAAACAGAAAAATAGCGCTTTCCATTTTTTTCTGAATCTTTTCTCTTTCTTTTGCAAATCATACTTTAAAGGCTATTAACTTCTTTCAAGACGAAGATAAGTCATTTCAACTTAAACTCATTTCGAATTCGGCTCAGAGCGGCAATAACGATGACCGTAAACGGCTTTGCATAACATAAAGGAGCAGATGAAGTCGGGGAAAGGAGGGGGAAAATATAAGCAAAGCAGGTAAGGAAAATAATGTGTAATCACCATCGTCTATATCCAAGAGGAGCCGAGTTCGAGCCAGAGTATCCTCCGCCGCCACCACCGCCAGATCGACCACCATAGCCGCCACCAGAGCGGCCACCGCCATAACCACCGCCGCCTCTGCCGCCGCCGCCGCCCCAGCGAGAGTTGCCGCCACCGCCTCGGGAAAACCGCCCCATTTCCTCCAGCTTCGGATCGACATACTGGTGTGCTTCTTTCAGAATGGTCAAAAGATCACGGGCCTGTTTCGAGTTGTCCAGCGTGAATAGTGTAATGGCAGTACCTGTAGTTCCAGCTCTGCCAGTACGACCAATTCTATGCACGTAGTCCTAATTAACAATAAGATGTTAGCGCCGACCGCACAAAAAACAAATGATACACATGCGACACATACCTCACTGTTATTAGGATAGTCGTAGTTAATGACGAACTTAATATCCTTCACGTCTGCATAATTAGTTAGTAACTAGCGAGATAACATTCAAATGCTCCCAATATCTCCCCGCGTCGTTTTGCAACAACTTATTCCACTCTCTATAGACCAGGGTCATTAAGGCACACCATCTGAAATACCGACCGGTTCCTGGAGAAATCCCACTTTCATCTCGAAAGCCAATCATGAATACAGAAAGGCAAATACACATGCACAGTCGCATCTCTCAGTTTGAAGCACAAATCCTTGTGACTGCGGTTTTCATAGCATTCACGCAAATTTGTTTTGCAGATACTCGGTACTCATTTTCAGCACCCCGCAATACGAATCAGAGAAGGCTCACTACCGGATTAGGACGCAGCTGTGCAGACAAGTACCTCAAATACGAACAGCCACATTATTCAATGACAGTAGTTGAAAGCAAAAACTCAAACTGTTGTCAAGTGACATCTGAGAACCATTGTTGTTGGTCAAAGCACTAACATGCACCTGTTGTCCAAAATCCTATCTTCTCCTTCTCCTAGCTTGAAAACAAGAGAATGCGCTCGCAAGTGCAAATACATGATGAAAGTTCAGGAGTGTTCTCGGACAGAATCGCAATTGGCTTTCAGACCTGGGTGCCCAACAAAAGCACGAAGCAGAAGATAGAGAGTATATATAAAGTCGCGTGTCGACCGACCGCGAAACGCAGAGAAGATAAATCAGGCAAAGCAGTGGGTATAAGACAAAATGAAATCAGAGATATATCATACCAATACCACGGGACGCAACGTCCGTGGCAACCATAATTGGGGATTTGCCTGTTCTGAACTCGTTGAGAACCCAATCGCGTTCGTTCTGAGCCTTGTCGCCGTGAATCGCCAACGCTGGCCAGCCATCCTGGCGAAGGAACTTGGTGATATCATCAGCAACACGCTTGGTGCCAACGAAGATAAGAGTCTTCGTATCGCCCTTCTCCATTGCCTTCTCGAGATGTTTCACGAGTCTATATAATAAATACGTAAGCATACGGCAATCTGCTGAGCATAAAAAGGGCAAAAAAGTACCTGTCGCGCTTCTCCATTTCAGACACAACCTCCACGATCTGGGTAATGTTGTGCGACGCAGACAACTCCAATGAGCCGATGTTGACCTGGATGTAGTCGTGAAGATAATCATTCGCCAATCTCTGAACCTCCTTGGGCCATGTAGCAGACCACATGCAAGTTTGCCGGTCAGGGCGGATTTGATCGACAATCTTTCGAATTTGGGGCTCAAAACCCATATCGAGCATTCGGTCAGCTTCATCCAAAACCAAGTAAGTTACTCGACGGAGGTTGGTCTTTCCGGATTCAATCATATCAATCAGACGACCAGGAGTGGCAATACAGATTTCGGCACCACGGGCAAGATCTCGAATCTGACCACCACGGGGCACACCACCGTAGACACAGGTGTTACGAATCTTAGAAGACTTGCCAAATTTCGTGCACTCCTGTTGGATTTGGACAGCCAGCTCTCGGGTAGGAGCAAGCACCAACACGATAGGCCCATCGCCAGGTGCAAGCAAAGGCTGCGCGTTGATGTGGACGATCGCAGGAAGACAGTAGGACAACGTCTTTCCAGATCCCGTCTCCGCAATACCAACCAAGTCACGACCCGAAAGAGCCATGGGCCAGCCTTGAGACTGAATAGCGGTAGGACCAGTAAAACCTTGAGCCCTCACCTCATTGAGAACATATGCTAAAAAGTTCAGTTAGCCTCAGTCAAGACAACAAGAAACCACTCGAAACACAACTTACAAGGAAATCCAGCTTCGTCAAAGGACTCCACCGGCTTGGGAACGTCGTTGCCCTTAACCGTCATATTCTTTTCCGCTCTGAACTTCTCGACTTCGCGCTCACTGCGAGCTGCAACATCGGGATGCTCCTTGTAGAAATTCTTCTCAAAGCGAGCAATGGTATCCAGATCGTATTCCTGCTTCTTCAAGGAAGAGCCGAGGCTAGACATACGATCACCGCCGCCGCCACCGCTGCCACCGCCGTATCCCCAAGAACTACTACCGCCATACGAGTCATTGTCGCGAGATGAATAAGAGCTGCTTCCGTATCCTCTTCCGCTGCTGCCACGGTCATAATCACGATCATCGCGATCGTAGCCGGATCCTGACGATCGGTAAGATCCTCCACCTCTGCTATAGCTCATGATGGAAAGATAAAAAAAGGTTGTAGTGGTTAAGGAGAAAGATAGACAAGGGACGGTTTATAACAGGAGAAGAGAGAATTGTCGCGGACGCCGCATTTGAAAAAAAAAAATTGCCGCGGCAAACAAAAACTTTGTTTTGGGGTTAGGTGAATTGCCACGTCAGTGGCGACCGACGCGTCTTTAGGTTGGTTATGTGTTTACTACTAGCCGTAACAGGGAACGCGCTCGATGACGGCGAGTGAATGTGAACCGTAATGCGGAGGACATACTTTATGTAAAAGGTTTCGAAATATCTTTTCTTTTACAAAATCTCAATACTTCAACAGCCGCAAAAATCATCAAAAAAACTATATATTTTGAAACAAAAACTTGAGATAGCTACCTAAATAACAAGTCGTGGAACCATAAGTTCCTAGTTTCCAGTTTCTGGATGACATAGGTAGTACATAATAAAACAATTTATAAACAAAGTTTTCCAGACTAAAAGAAATTTCCAATTTTACCAAAAGTACCCGTCATCTCTCCAAAACTCAAGTGACCCAAACAGAAAACGTAAACGTCATTGTCATAGAAGAAAACAAAAATATCGTAACAGGTCATTAATCGTATAAAGTTACACGTAGGCAATAAATAAAATGAGTGTGTTTGCCACGCGAAGCCCTCCTGCCAAAAGTAAAAACTTGCCGACGAACGAGAATCATGTACGGGAGATCAAAAAAAACAAGCTGTACAGTACGGTGTGATATATATAGTGCATGTATATCATGGCCACATTTCTAGAAAGTCATCGGGAGAATACAACTGACTCGTAGCGGGGGGGTGATCTTGAATGGGGTCGCATTCAATCCACATATTGGTCGGCTGGGCCGCTGGGTCAGCAATAAATATTCCCATCCCTGGTTGCGGCTCCCGTGGGATGCCATACATTGGAATATAGCGCGTGTTTCCATACATCATAGTTTCGCCCATTAAGGGAGGAGGATCTTGAGACGGTAGTGATTGCACGCGTTGCATTAGTGGCTGCACCAAAGGCTCGTCGCATAATATTGGCTGAGGAATCGGTGAGATACCATACGGTGAAGGAGAGTGCATCCTCGGAGTTGGACTGGGATTAAAGTAGTGCTGCTGCGGCAGAACTTGATGGCTACCGCGATAGGGAGTACTAAGACTGCGCACGAGCTGCTGAGGATGGTGAGGTAAGTGGTTCTGTTGCTGTTGCTCCTGACGCGGATGCTCTGGAATTGGAGTCTGCATGGGGTGGTGAAGTCCGTCTGGTGTACTAGACGACCTCACTGCAGGGCGATGTGTGACGTTCGGGGTGCTTTCAGCTGATTCAAGCCCAGCTGGGCTTGTAATCAAAACTGGCACTGCAGCCGGTGGGGCGTCCTTAGTGGGTGGATCCGCAACAAGCCTCATAACTATTCTTGTTGTTAGCATTAGTAGTCATATAGACGAGTTGGGGGAGCTTACACTCTGCATCATCCTTCAGTAAATGCTTGAGCACTTGAATGTGGCTAGAGACTTGCTTGCGCGTCCTCAGTTTGCCTGTCCGGCGTAAAATATAGGCCGATATCAACTCGTTGCGACCACAGGGACGGCCCTTGTAATTGATCTTCCGTCGGCCGCACTTGGGAATTTTGTGAATGGCTGCAGGATCGCGGTAAGCAACCGGCCCTTAACATTTCCGCAGGACTAATACATACCATCCATGAATGCTTCTTCCACATCCGCGCTCCATATCGAGTTGCCGTCGTCGCCATGTTCTCGTCGCTGGCGTGCAAGATAAGCGCTGTATGCCGGCAACTCTGACACTGACTTAACCATGGCCTGAGACGACGCCCGGTAAGATTCGTCTTCACTATCATGATCGGAGTACTGCTCCACTGCCAGCGACAGCGGTGGAGGGGCAGACAGAGTGTGCTCCATATAGGGCGCAACAAATCTATCAGCGGCTGAATTGGCCGTTGGTCCAAAGACATCGTCCCGTTCGAACGGAGCCGATACTGCTGCACTGGTAGAAAAGGAACGGTTTATGCGTGGCCGCTTCGTTGTGGGAGAATTGTCGTAGACGACAGAAAAACTCGAAGGAACATTAGCGTACATGGAGGGGTCCTGCGGAGAACTTTTGGGCGTAAATTCCTGCTTGAACTTCATTGCGGGATGATTCTTCAAATCTTTCGGGTAGTTCTCCTTCTCTATGCTTTCGGGCGATTCGTTCTCCAAAGTCTGGAAGTCCCGAGACTCCTGCTTCGGTGACGAAGGAGGAGACCCTGAAAAAGATCTCTCACGCTTAATCCCGGCATTGATAAAAGTAGTGGTTCGCCGCCGGGGCAGTGTGGTCGGTGGGGTGATATTAAATGCAGACGGAAGGAGTCCGAAGGCGGGGAACGATGGCGTTTCGGTGACAGATCTAAGAGTCGTTCCACGTTGTTGTTGTTGGTCGCCGTTCGCGGAGCGCGTCGCGAGAGGGGTTTTTTGTGGCGAGAGCGACATCAAACCAGAGCTTCAGAGAAAAAAAAAATAGCACGCCGTCTTCACAAACGAATGATCCAAATGGAATCACAGCCCAACTACCACGTCTATAAAGGAATGAGAGACTGGAGCGGTCGCGACACGGGCTGTGCAGTGAGCAGTAGTGTAGACAGCTAGGGGAGCATATAAGCGTGCGTTCGGGATCCCGTACTATGGTCGACGTGCGACTAGCAGAAACAAAAGAATCGATCGAGCAAAGAAAGAGCAGAGCAGTAAATAAAGCAGATGAATAGCAAAGGAAAGAGGACGATCGAGGGAAGGAAAGCGAGGACAAAAGAACGTGTTTGCAAAAGCATACGAGAGGCCAGGAGGTTTGTGTGGTGGATTGTGTTCGTTCTGATCGACCCGATAGACGCGTCGGAGGCTGAACCCAAGGGCTTATTAACTTTCCACCGCCGCAGTGTCAGCCTGACCCAGCGCACCGACTTGTGAGCACTGGATCCATACCACTGACTGGCTCTCTACTATTTGGTTATGTCACAGTACTGCCGTGGCACTGAAGGACTTGTTGCGACAGTGCCGGGCGTGAGGTTGTCGCGGAGATTTTCCGGGATCGCCAACTGGGTCGGATCGCCGGGACTCCACGGCTAACGCCCCCTCGCCTCGTCTCCCTCGATCACCCGCCTCGCGTCGTCCTCGACAACAAGCCAATTTAAATGCAAAAAAACTATTGCTGTGATTGACGACATCTTACTAGTCGTGTTAAAGTACTTTGCTATTCCAAGGCTCCAAAGCAGATGATGTCCAACCCGCCAACGCGAACGCGTCGCGAACACGTCCACCGAGCCGCACCAGACGCGTCGCGTTGTCAGGGTAAACGACCACGCCCAGCCCTCTCCCCGTGATCACAGCCGCAGTGACTCAATACGGGGGGGGGGGGGGGGCCCACGG